>PNEQ01024151.1:35998-106969 GCA_003012365.1 Medauroidea extradentata | reverse complement strand
GGTTTTCAGAGTGTAGTTCCACAAACAAGGCTTGGTTTCTACATGTTTGATAAGGGCTACCATTGTAGCAACATCCTCTTGCGAACTCGCCATGCTATTTGAAGGGAATGTCGCGCGATACTTTTGCCTGGCGCGACCAGCACGCCGTGTTGCCCCCACGATACGACGCCGATAGATATCGCTTATCGTATCGCTATCGTGCCAGTGTGAACCTATTTGTATCGTTTCCATATAGTTACCATTATTCCTAGGCAACCGTGACGAATTCACATCGCGTCGCTTATCGTATCGCTTATCGCATCGCCTATCGTATTGCTCCGGTGTGCACCGCGCCTAAAATACGATATTTGGCCAGCTGACTTCTTAAAATTACACACCGTGCGACGTAGCATAGCAATGGCGTATACACAATGGTTCAATAAATTATTAATAGGTAGTGTGTACCGGTTTCAAATTACCTTGTTTGACGCGTGGGAAAAGCGGTGCGATAAGAGCCACAGTACCACGCTTGAAGAGAAATATGTCTCCTCTATTCGCAGCGTGCGAAAGTGTGTTAAGGTTTCTGTTGTAGTCTTTTTCCTGTGGGACTTTTTGTGGTCACACTAAAGTTTTATTTTTTAATAGTATGAATTACATGCCAACTCACGCACCTCGGTTTGCAAATTACGAATTAAGGCGGTATTTTCGGAGCTGCAGCAGCCGTAATAATAATGTTACCTAAATTAGCAATTTTGAGAGGGCCAAAAATCATGTTTCCAACAAGCGCGCTTAACGGTTACAGTTAGTCAAGTGTTGCTTCAATTGTGTTCTATACATATATAAACGTAATATAATTAAAAAAGCGGTTTCTCGTAAAAAAAAAATACGTATAACCACGCTACAACACCGTCCATGCGGCAGGCGACTTCTATTAACTCTCATATAGTCCGTTCACGATAAAGTGAGCACTACATTAAGTTTTCTTTCGGTTGTTTTGCAGCCATCTTTACTATTTTTAATATGAAAACTTCCATGTAACTAAAAACCAGTGTAAACGTTTGAACACTCTCAAGAGTTAAGATGTACTGTCTCAATAAAACATGTTTCTAATTAATTACAAGTTCTGCTGAGTGCTTAGTTTATAGTGAACAGCCTATACTTGGACAAGTACAGCCGCATACTGGCACGTATGCTTGGGTACTGCGAGGGGAATGGCAGCATGCTAGTAGAAAGTAGGCGAGCAGATCTGCAAATGTCCGAGGCGGAGCAGATTGAGTGTTGTGAAGTGCGAGATGTTATCTGGAACAGGTTATTTTTTTTTTCGCAAGCAGGCTAGCCGGCCTGGATAGCGACAAGCCGAGATTCTGTGTCCTTGCTCAAGGACTCTCTCTGCCTCTCCTCTTATTTGCATCTCTCGGCTCGCGTCTTCCTCACCTCGCGTCTTCCTCACCTCGCGTCTGATGGCAGGACTTGATTTGTAAGATCAGTGTGTACACGTTGCTTCCAGAACATGTCGATGATTATTATTTTCAGACACCGCATACACTGTAGTTATATGGTATGCCATTAAGGCAGTAGAAAATTGAAAATATTCCTAAAAAAAATACCTACTGAGGGGCGCGTCCTACCACGCGCTAGTATGCGTAGCAGTCTGTTCGTAATTACGATATTTTTACAAAATCGTTCCACATATTCTCATTGTATCATTGAACGATAAGTAAAAACAGTTCATACGACGACGAAAAGGTAGTTTCGAAACATCACGTCAGTTAGAACAATCATTTCGGATCCCTCAAAATGGCTAAGAACTATTTCAACCTGTTATATCTGAAAGTCTACTGACGAGATTCGTGTGAAACTACTCCAGAAACATGCAGTGGAGTTTGCTTAAATCTTTTCATCAATAAAATGACCGTGTCACCGCTGAAAGTCAGGAGAGTGGTCTACGACACCACTGCACGCCGTTTCAGCATTGAATATTCAATGGTTTCAGTGTCTTGCGGTAGACGTGATACCGCACCAGTTAAGCCGTGCCTCACTCACACAAACACACGGCCAGTATGCGGGCGCCTGAAGGACTCCAGCCTTCAGTCTCTAGATGAACGTATTTGACACGATCGTAGCAGAGAAGCGCCAAACATTAAGGATGACACTATATGAGCATTACACCTTACTCTAGCCTCTAGGTGCAAGTCAGTGGACTGGTATGCAGTCTTCTAGCCGACAACTTGCCTCTATGCGACATTTAGTGATGACCCTATCATTTTATGATGTAATTATACAGATAAAGTGTATTGTACACACCTATACCTTTTTAAAAAAGATTCTGCGCCAAGATTTTCATGCCTAAAAGTACTGTGTAAAATCACCCATTTTCAGCAGTTTAGTTAGACAACTAGAAATTGGTGAACCTGAAAATGGGTATGCACGTGTGTAATGTTCTTTTGTTGCTTTTATTAAGCAGACATCTCACATGCGCCTTGAACAGTTTGCGGCTAATCTTGTATCGACCGAAGCTTTACACACCGCACAGCGGCGTGGGCAGGCGGCGCACTTAAGGAAAGTGAGGGAAGTACATTCTAGCATCTGTAGTTCAGTCCTGCGTATTTAGACACATACAAAGATATCATATACTTGCGGATCTAGTTTGCTCGCTATTGGACTACCACGAGCATGATCGACTTGGAAGCGAACGGTCTCTAAGGACGATTCTTGCTCGTTAACGGCTTGCCTCATCACATCTAAGCGCTTCGATTGACGTCTTCCTTACTCTCGAGAATGCCTTAAGGACTATGCACATTTTCTGCAAATCAAAGCCAAAATACGCTATTTGCCTGTTTACGCCACTACAAGAGAACGTATAATACTGATATCTGTATTTTGTTTACAGTGGCGGCTCGTGGGTTGTTGCCAGGTGGGGCTGCAGATAGTCGGAACTGTACACTCTTGATGAACGTGCCGTAGACCAACGACCATGAAATATTTGCCGGCTACTAGATGTGTTGTGACCACTCAGTAGTAAGGGACACCTGCACATCAGCGTGTCAGTGGCTGTAGAGTCAACCAGCGCACAACCCTGTACAGCTCTTGGCAACTGCAGCCCTACCTGGCAACAACCCACGAGCCGCCGCTGTTTGTTTGACGTCATTAGAGATGATGGTCTATCACGGGACAACTTGACTGTTTGCTGGACTGAGCAAATAATAAGCCTGCTCTTGTAATATGTGATGACTGTTATTGGTCTGCAGACAGCTACGGAGTACCAGACGTGTATTCACCAATCATACACTTTGCGAGAAACTGCATTGTTTTCAAGGGTATGTTGACACAAAACATTTTCGCGATATAACATCATCTCTGATCGTCATTCTTGTGGCACATACCACATCTATCAGCTCGTTTCAATACCTGCGTGCACATCTCTCACGTATCTTGGGATTCTACCCGCCAACCATAGGCATATCTGCACAAAGTCATTCTACCAGTAACTATGAAACAGAGCTGCAAGTAGAGACGTGAGGCATGGAAACAAGGCGGCTTAAAAATTGGGCTCCCTACACAACGGACACGCCCACTGTATCACAGAACATTTAGGAATACAGAAGTGAAATTGCCAGTACAACAGCGAACTCAGTCACACACCCAAGCAAAACAACTTCGGTAGCCAGTAACATGGCGGAAACACCTACCACCAATCAGCGTAAAGCGGATGCCCTGCTAGCCGGCGGCGGCCAGGCCAATAGTAAACCTGCCGTAACATGCAGGAGCCAAACATACACGGGGCTGGTATCAACAGTCTCGGGTAGCCAATAAGCGGCCAAGTTCATCATCCAATCAAACTATTTAGTCTGTGACTGTATCTTTCGTTTTTCATTCGTCGATTTCCATCTAGTCAGAATATGTGTAACGTTATTTGTATTCAGTTGTGTTTATTTCTAGAGTACAAACTTATTGTATTCTTTATTGCGTAAATTTTAATGAAATGGGACTTAATTGTTACTATACGGGAGTATAAACTCTGGGGATATAAATATTATAAATCCGGGTATTTTGTTTCCTTAGCAGATGTAAGGGAAATGGTTTTCTGATGTTAATTTGTGTTTTAAATCTCCTCGTCTCTATATTATTAATAGTTGATCATTAGTTTTACACTAGTGTACTCAAAACTAACCTAGCGTGCAAATACATTTATACAAGACGGGCCACGCCCTCTTTACCCACCACTTCTACATGACGGGTGTGTGAAAACACGTGTTATCTTCCCAGTATAGCTATTTTTAATTGCCTAACAATTATTTGAACAGCAATTAGTAAATTTCCTGTAGACAGAAAGGATTAAAATATGTAGGGACCTGAAGTTTCCACGAACATATTTTCGCATCACTTTGTTTCAATGCCTCATGTGCACATCTGTAGTTGTACATCATGGTTATTGGCTGTGGGTATTTATGCAGAGTCGTCTTTCATTTAGCTGTGCCAATCAGAACAGGGTTAACTGCGACACCACACGTTTGTGGTATGTAGGTAGAGCCCCAAGACACTGATAATTTGAACATCCAATCACTGACCCCGAAGCAGAGCTGTAGGCATGTACGTGAGGCACTGAAACAAAGTGGGGCAAAAATATTTTCGCGAAAACTTCCTGTTGCTTGCAGTAAGTTCTTATAGTCTTTATCTTTCTTTCTTATATAATTATGGATAGGGACTGGAAAATTTCGCGAATCCATTGTACTATACATACTCAAGCCCCAACTATTTGTCCATTAGTGGCTACTCTGGGGAACAGCAGACAATGAACGGATAGACAGGGCTTCAGTATGCATGGTAGAATGGATTCTAGCGTACATGTATTGAATTCACGAACTTTTCCAGTCCCTACTTATGGAGAGTCCTATATCCCCGTTCAAATAGAAACATTTAGGAACAACTTACGAACTAATGTGAATTAAAGGTAGGAATTGTTACCAGTTATAAATATAGTCAACTATTAATAAGTAACATTTTTCACAAATATATGTATATAATCAACTGGGTAATAGACGTCATGTGTGTATTCATTTCCAAATAATTCTTACTAAAAGACGCAGTTATTATCGTACTGGTTTTATCCTCCAGTTTTATAGCGAGGTAGTATCACTAAGCAATGGACCGTATCACAGACTAAATAGTAATACAGACGTGAAATGACGTGGCGGCTCGTTTGATATAGGCGAACTTGGCCGCTTATTGGCTGCCCGAGGCTGTAGACTCCAGCCCCGTGTCTGTTTGGCTCCTGCATGTTACTACAGGTTTCCTATTGGCCTGGCTGCCGACTAGCAGAGCAGCTACCTCACGCTGATTGGCAGTAGGTGTTTCCGCCATGTTGCTGGCTAGGGAAGCCATTTTGCTGGCGTGTGTGACTGAGTTCGCCTTCCTGCCGACTATTTCACTTCTGTATTCCTAAATATTCTGTGACCGTATGGTGTGTAGGCAACCTGGATAACGTATTAATCACGAATAGACTATACTGAACAGGAACCGCTTGACTTGTGTCAGCTCGCTACTCCGTGACCACTTGGCGGGGAAAGTGGCCTGCTACATGTGTCGACAACTATAATTACAAGGGTCATCAAGCTTTCTTACGTACACGGAGAAAGGCACTGCGCGAGCTGCACAGTGTTGCCAATATTTCCACACTTAGCTATCGAAACAAGTTACAACAATTATGGTACCTAGAAACATAAGTTATTGTATGAGACACTAGATTTCTCGTGCGATTAAACAACAACGCTATGAATTGTTTCTGTGCATATGTCTCAGAGATTAGGCATCTGTTATTTGTATAATAGTGCTGACCAATTGTTTTTCTTAACACGGGCAGCGAAAAGATACCGTATTAAAGTGGCTACCTTAATGGGCTCTAAGGATGCCGCTGATTCGTGTATCTAATTCAGCATCATATCTACGCTCAAGCCATATGATTAGCGGCAGTGCTTTGCTATTATTTTATTCGTTATGGCAGTTAGAGCAGTGGCAATATTATTTTTGAGGCTATAATGTGCAAAGTTTAACGCATGTTTTTTTAAATCTTGTTGTTTACGAATCCGTTAGTATTTTCCCCAGGTACGGCAGTAGAGGCCGTTTTCAGGAATTTTGAGAATCCCGAAAATCACTTATGCTGTAGGTGTGCCGGATTTTCAAACGTAAACAAACAAACCCTTCAAACAATGTCACTGTTAGTTTGAGAATTAAAGCCTAAGTTCAGATATTCGTTACCTTTTACTAGAAACACAATTTTCTGCGCCCCTCGGAAAATGGTTTAAAAATGCTTTTTCAGATTTGAGTATCTGGAAAAAATACCAATCAGATTAAACCATAAATCTTAAATAATTAAAAATGTGTTGGGTTCTAAACAATCATTCTACAGATAAAATTATATTTCAATAGAACCAAAATTGAAAAGAATAATATAGGAGCACTGCACGCTTGTTGAGTGGCTTGCACGTAGAGGTAACAGTGAATTAGACACGCCGGTCAGCAGCATCCTTAAAGCTTTATAGAATTTGGAACTCACACACAAATGTAGGTAGTCACATTAAGGTTTATAATTAAATAAGGGACCGCGTTGGTATAGGTCAGCCCACCCATCTCCCACGACGACGACTAGGGTTTGTTTCTCGACATGATCATTTCCAACTTTCGCATTTGAGAAACATGGCAGACTTTGCGGTTAACCAGTGGGTTTTCTGTTACGCAAGTGTAAGCTAGCCAGTGTTTGAGCATACATAGTATACAATACTTAAACTATTGAATATAGACTACAAGAATTTCTGAACCGCTGGTTTTCTGAGTAACGGATTATTTTAAAAATTAAGTATGTTTGCAGTCCTGCTACGTTCATGTTTGTACAAAAATATATGTATATAATAACAGAAAAATTATTTTGTTTGATTTCGACTTATTTTATAGCGAATAATGTGTTCAGTTTTGCACTGACTCAAAAATCCGTAAAGTTTATGGTTTCGAAAATCTTTGTTATATACTATGATATATCTTTGTTAAAACTATAGTGTTATATTTGTTGTAAATTTACTTTCAAAATGTTTTTCTATCTAAAAAAGTGTGGCACTCTGGCTTATTGCTTTAAAAATTCCTTTCGTAAACCGTACACAGACCTTGAATCCTCGTTAGAGTACGAGAATTCTCGTAATTTGCACAAAAATTACCTTTATTCGCGTTCAAACATATTGAAAAAGATATGCTTTCAACGTTCACGAATTGTAGTGATGAAACTGGGATATTAATATGTTGTTCAACAAGACGACGTGCTAACATCTGGCAACACTGCACCGACCTCAGCGGTTCTGCCAAGCCTGCGCGGGAGTAAACGGCGTATTAGCCGCCATAAATCGCGGTCAATTACCGGCCAATTTTTTTCGCGTTCTCACAACCACGCACGTGATTGGTGGAGACAGCTAGCGCTTTTCCTTCGCCTCCTTTTCCGCTGTCATTCTCCTCACCTACTCATTAGCTAAGTGAAACATAAATATATGTGTATCATACTTATGTTAGATTTACTTGTGCTCAGTGATAATATATAACATGAAGTAATATTTCCTTGTCTAAGCTTACCAACTTAAACGGTAAAATAAAAAAATTAAGAACTATTGACTACAGGATGTTTACTAGGATAATAAAATATGTACTTTATGTTTGTAATATGTAATGTCCTGCTTTTATAAGCTATTCGTTGTTGTTTTTCCGTACATATAATAATTTTTAAGCGCAGCTTTAACACCAGGATATAACTTTACAACAATTTTATAGTTTGTGAGCTGCCCCGACAAACGTTGTTTTGTCACATAAAAATATATTGTTGTAAGTGTGTAAGGATGTGGATATAAGTGGAAGAGGTCCAATAATAAAGAAATTAATAAATAATAATAATAATACATCAGCGACACCTGGTGGGGATAGACTGGTATCAACTCGTCGGGATAACTGATCAATTATCACTTACACAGTTATCGACCGGGTTCTAAAATTACTAAATAAAAATATTTACTAAACAATAGCACTTAGGAGTATAAAAATATATTAAAAAACCTATTCGCAGACCTACCGAATGTATGTACAAAATTTCATTGCAATCGGTTAAGCCGTTTCGGAGGGGTACGGAAACAAACACTGTGTCACGAGAATTTTATATATTAGATTACAACGTGCCAATAATTAAATTTTACAGCCCACAGAAATGAGTTAGTCTACACTGAAATAATAAGCCAAGAGCTTCAAGTGATGTATATATTTTCGCAAATAAGTGTTAGATAATAATTTAAAAACTATGTTTTTTGTGTCCGAATTAATTTGTTTTAACTACTTCGCTCAGAATGCAGATACATTATTTCATTCAAGTAGTGTGTGTCTATTTTCTAGTTTGTTGCAAAAGCGGATCCGTGTATCGGAAGTAATTTCCCGGGTTTTGAGGCTTGGAAACAGTAGAAGCGACGAGAACAGTATCGCCTGTACTTAAAACGATCTAAACTCGCGTTCAATGTTTCCGTAGAAGTCGTATTTCTATGGGACATCAAACGTTAAATCTGCAGTTTTATTTGACAGAATTTTACGAATACAGGAGGTATTTGTGTGTTTACAGTAGCCTAAAAAATAACAGTTTTTAGCTGTATGAGAGGTCTATAATTGGCTCCTTGACCTTGCTGAACTTTCAACATTATATGAATGTATATTGATGGTTGAGATATTTTTGTAGATAAACATATTGGAAGAAAGTATAATATTATGAAGAAAGCGCACATATTGTGACCGTCAAGACAGGTTGAAGAGACTCGCCTGCATGGGCTTCACAACTACAGGGACGCCAATACCAATGGTTAGTGGCTCCTGATTTCCACGAGTAAATTTTTGCCCCACTTTGCTTCAGTGCCTTACATACACACTTGCAGTTCTGCTTCACAGTCAGTGGTTGGATGTTTGAACCCTCACGAGTCGTAAGGTTCTACCCGCAAATCACAGACGTGTGGTGTTGCAGTAAGTAACCTTACTGTGATTAGCTCAGTGAAACGAGAGTAGTCTCTTCGTAAAGGCACGCTGCCCAGTAACCACGAGGCAGAACTGCAGGTGTGCACATTAGGCACTAAAACAAAGTGGGGAAAAACTCTTTTTGCTAAAATCAGCAGTCCCTATCAAAGGTTAGTGACCTGATAAATTCGCGTTTTCTTTTTGGCACACCTGGCATTCAAACAACTGTGTATTCGGGTAAGTAATTTTGACACCGCCTAGAGGGCATGAAGCTAATTATGAAGAAGCCACTAAATGCTGGCCTATCACGTGGTATCCCCACGTCAGAAAACAACTAATGAGTAGCTGCTTTCTGTTTGAGGATACTGTCATTCTTGGAGGATAGTCTATAGATAGGGGCCCGGTAGTTTTCGCGAAAAGATTTTTGCAGCACTTTGTTTCAGTGCCTTACGTGCGCACCTACAGTTCTGCTATGTGTTCAGTGATTGGATGCCGTAACACCCAGCGTATGGAGGTTAATTGGAACAGTAAAATGAATAACAACTCTGCACAAAACACTAAGTAAATAATCACGAAGTTGAGGTGCAGGTGTACACGTAAGACACTGAAACAAAGTTGGGCAAAAATCTTTTCGCGAAAATTACCGGGCCCCTATCTATAGGTCAATAAGCTCACGAATGTTTCTATCCCCTGCTAATGTTCTGTGTATTCCCACACGTCATCTTCTTGTTGCTGCACACCATATCATATACAAATGAGCTATGTTCATTATATGTCCGCTTTCAACATAAACTGAAAGAATAATTCTGTAGGAAGGCTTCCTTGCAAAATTATTTTGTAATATCCACAAAATAATTTTGCTGTGGTCACAATATTTTAGTGGGATCAACAAAATGTTTTTGAGGTGACCACAAAATAAATTTTGAAGCGTACATACCCAATAAATATTTTGTAGCTGCCGAAAAATATTATTTTCCGTGTATGGTGTACATGGTAGCCTATGTCCTAGTTAAATAATGCCTAGTGTATAGAGACCTGTACATTACGCGTTACTATCTGACAGCATAGATCACATAGTAACTTGAAGTCTAGCATGCTCAGCATACTATACTTCAAGTTACAATATACTCATATGACTTCTGCTATTGGTCGACAGGTTGTGTGTTGTGTGGCCCGCCTTAAGGACTTTCTCGGCAAACGGTTACATACTTGGATATTTCACGAATTCATTTGGCAAGACGTTAGATTTCAAACTCCTATACACGTTATTTGCTGTCAAGATTGAGTCACTATTACTGAAATTCTTCTTAAGGGGGTGGTTCACCTCAGTTTTCGACGTCTATTTATATATATATATATATATATATATATATATATATATATATATACACCAGATATTATTATCTTATTTTAGACGTATATTGTGATTAAATCTCCCTCTTAGGAAATTTTTGTGTCTCTCATAGTTTTTGCACAATAAACGTAAATGTCAAAATTTGCACTTTACATTTTATGTACGCCACTAAAACCAACTAACATACCAAACTGAAAAAAAATCACAATGTATAACACTGTTGTAGGCTGTGATTTGACACATAAAAACAAAAAAATATATATTTTGCATTTTTAAAAATTGTCGATTTTTTTTTTGTTTATGTCAAATCGTAGCCTATATAATTGTTATACACTGCGAATTTTTACGTTTTGGTATGTCAGTTGGCATACAAAAACCGCAAATGCAAAATTTGACGTTACGACTCATTACGCAAAAACGAAGAGAGACACAAACATTCTCTAAGAGGAAGATTTAATCACAATCTATGTCTGTAGTAAGAAAAAATGTGGTACAAATATAAAAATAAAAAAGATGTTGAAAACTGAGGTGAACTGCACCCTGCTCGGTTTTAGTAACCATATGGAATTTTATTATTATTATTATTTTTTTAAATGCAAGAAGAAAAATGGTTAAATATCCGAATATACCTCAAATTCTATTTACGTTTCGCTACAGTACAGACCTTGCTATTTAGCTGTTAACATATAATTGTGTGGAACATTTTTTATATTCATAATTTGCCCGACAAATCGCGAAATTTTCCTAGCCCTACTGATGCACTTAGCAGCCGAGGGCAGTGTATACAGGACTGTGGAGCCCAGCCTGTAATATGTTAAACCTACGAAACTTCCTGGTCTCTATCGTTTCTACTAATATCACGCAGAGCTCTTTATATTTATTTACGAAGAAACGTTGCTGTAGTCTATGCTACTGGTGAATACTAGTGACATATGGACGCTGTTGTGCAAGAGTACACTATGCGCCAATTGTAATGTATCACTGTAGGGCCAGGTAGTTTCCGCGAAAATATTTTTGCTCCACTTTGTTTCAGTGCCTTACGTGCACACCTGCAGCTCAACTTCATGGCTATTGACAGAATGTTTATGTGCAGAGTCGTTATTCATTCGACTGTGCCAATCAGTACACGGATAACTGCGACACATCATGTCTGTGATTTGCGGGTTTAACCTCAAGACCCTGGGTGGAGCGGCATCCAATCACTGACCACATAGCAGAGATGCAGGTGCGCACGTAAGGCACTAAAACAAAGTGTTGCAAAAATCATTTCGCGAAAACTACCGGGCCCTATATGGATCAGGAAACCACGGTAAAACTTTTCCATAATTGGGACAGGCCTACAAAAATATTTTTAGCTCTCTGAAATTAGTATTTACAAAAAACAGGGTATTGGACGAAAATACTTTTTGTGGAACTAATTCAAAGCTGAAAAATATTTTGGCACATAGTCTGGTGATACATAACACCGTCAATATTGACACCGTAACGTGGCGAGGGATTGTTTCAGGGGAAGAGAATTGTTTACGGAAGGCTGACCGGAGCAGTACTCGGACATAGTCTGCAAAGTGTTAACAGTTTCGCTTATAAAAGAGGCGTGACGCGTTGAAACACAGTTCATTGTCCTCTTACAGCAGTAATTCCTCGTGAATCGTGGCGTATCAACAGCGCACTTCCTCGTCGTCGCTAGGGGCCAAACCAATATTTAATCTCCCGGCCTGGCGATACATCAACCACCGTCATCGTAAAGCAAACATGAAGCGAAGCTGGGAAAAAAGCGCGAGGTAAAATGGTGCCCGGGGGGAGAAAATTGCGGTCAGCCCGCCCGGGAAAAAATAACGAAGTGACTGGCGACTCGTGATTGGGCCGGGCCTGCCCCGAGGGGATGACGAATGGGCCGGACGCAGAGGTTGATTGCAGACATGCTGCGCATGCGCGGGTGATGTGAGACATGGGTCAGCATTTGCGAAACTGCTCGCTGGTCACGCCGCGTAAATACCCACCTGAGAAAACAGACGTGGCGTCCGTAGCGCCATGAACTTTTCGCGAAAAGAATTTTACCCTACTTGGTTTCAGTGCCTTACGCGCACATCCGCAGCTTTGCTTCATGGTTATTGGCAGCGTGTGTTTGTGAGGTGTTGTCACAGAATGTTTAGGTATACAGAAGTGAAATAGCCAGTGGAACGACGAACTCACACGCCAGAAAATTGGCTTCACTGGCCAGCAACATGGCGGAAACACCTCCAGCCAATCAGCGCAAGGCAGCTGCTCTGCTATCCGGCAGCCAGGCCAATAGGAAACCTACCGTAACTTGCAGGAGCCAAACAGAAACGGGGCTGGTATCAACAGCCTCGGGCAGTCGATAAGCAGCGAAGTTCGTCCGTATCAACTGAGCCGCCTCGTCATTTCGCGTCTGTATTACTGTTTAGTCTGTAGTGACGTCTCTTATTTAACTGTGCGATATAATTACAGCAACACCACTCGTCTGTAATTTGCTGGTAGAACCGCAAAACACGTAAGAGTTAAAACAGCCAATCACTGTCTATGTAGCAGAATCACAGATGTGAGCATAATGCTCTGAAACTAACTGGGACAAAATTCTTTTCGCGAAAATTTCACGGCCCTAGGCATCGGGGAAGGAAAATTCGCGAATTAAATTACCTGCTTGTTACAATCAACTGTCCTTTACATACTCGCAGGGCCGCAGTTCGCGCAGTGCTAGAACACTCGTCTCTCGTACTCTAAATATAAATTAGTGAATATTCACTGATTCACGCTGATGGATGGAGCAGTTTCAACAATTTGAATCAGTGGAAATAATGACTTTTTAATTAGTGAATATTCACTGATTTCCTTCAAGAGTGCCAACATCTCACAAGTGAATCAGTGAATATTCACTGTTTTCCCAGTTGTTTTCAAAGAACAGTTTTCACTTATTGAACCAGCGAAAAATTTACTGGAAAATCTTTGGACATGCACTAATTAACTTGTGAAATGTTGGCACTCTTTATCGGTATCAGTAAATAGTAACCAATTTCACAGTGGTTTCACACTGATTCGATTTGTTGAAATTGCTCCATCCATCGGCGTGAGTAAGTGAATATTCACTAATTTAGATTTAGAGTGCAGCAAGGCGATCCGGATTCGATCCTGGGCGGGCTTGATCCCTGTATTTTCGCACGTGGGAATCGTACCCAACGATGCCATTGGCCGGCGGGGTATTCTCGGGGATCTTCTGGTTCCCTCGCTCTTCATTCCGGCGCTGTCCCATACTGACCACATAGCCATGGATATATTCTAAGTATAGACTAAAAATTATACCACATTTTCTGTAATAGGACGACGGGTGTTTAGAAGCCAATGGACAATCGTTATAGACCCGGAAATGTGTTCAGCATCTTACCGGCTGGACTCCACAATCCTGTGTACACTTTGTCCTCAGCTACTTGTACTGTACATTAGCTGTTGGTCCAGTGAGTGGTATCGCGGTAAATAAGTGGGTATTCTCGTGCAGGTCTGTTATTGGTTCCGAGTACTCAATGACAAATTTATCAACCAGTACCATAATCGCGAAAGTAACTCACGCGAACTTTACTTCAAAATTTAAAAGTAGTTAAACAAATCCGCGAAATTTCCGGGTCTCATAATTAGAGACGGGGAAAATTCGTGGGGTCACCGACCTTTAGGCTAGCCTTGAAGAATATATGTGTACTCAAGTAGACAACTGCTCATTGGTTGCTCTTTGACACTGATATCACATGACTGGATCTGCATTCAGTTGTTTCTTTGCTACTGGCTCAGCGACCTCTAGAAGGTGTCAAATAAGTTAAGCTTCAATTGCGACAGTGAAACAGACTTTAGTTCTTTGAAATTTATCTTGTGGCCAATAGAAAGGCGATTTGTCAGGTCCCTACTTATAACTAAGGGCCGGAAAATTTCGCCGGTTCAATGACCTACACGCTATAATTTATTGCCCTATGCATATTCATGCCCCGTCTATTCGTTCATTGTCTGTTGTTCCACTGAGTAGCTGCTAGTGGACAAATGGTCTGGGCTTGAGTATGCACAGAACAGTGCATTCTAACCTGCAGGTCATTCAATTCGCGAAATTCTCCGGCCCCTATTTATAACCACGTGTGGCAAGTAGATGGATAGAACTAAGAAACCTGGCGTTGCGGACAGTGTAGTAGACGATATGTGCAAAGAGTTATGAAGTGAGTTCTAAAGCGGCGTGTGACGTGGCGGGGTGTTGAGATGGGCGTGACCACGATTGGCCACGCATAAAACGTCTCACAACTATTGCCGACTCACTTCCTCCCTCGGCGGTTGTGCTGTGTCACGAGGAACAAACGACAGGCTCATGGAGGGGGGGGGGAGAGTCCCTGTCTTGAAGCATCAGAAGCCCGGATAACTGACATATTCTGTGTCAGTAGAGAGAACCTGGTGGTTCTGACACACACAAACATTCGACATAAAGAGAAACCAACACCGGTCATTTCAGTTTTAGTAAAATATTATATTCGCTTGATGTGTAATTTTTGTTACGTAATGTGTAGTTATACAGATGCGAAACGTCCGCTGTGATATGTAGCTAGAATTTGCAACTTTTCTCTGTGATTTAAAATGCTTCCCTGTATATACACGAATTGTTTTGTGTGTGAGGCACGAAAAAAATCGATGCAACTCTAAGAGCGAAACTGACCAAATTACATTGTAGTGCTATACTATTATTATTTTTCCTAAGAAACGCAAAGCTTAAATCGTATCATTTAAGTTGTAGAAGGCACGATGTAATTTCCAACACACACACAATTTTTTGTGTTTTTTGAATCCGGTTAGTATTATCACAGTTATGCCTGACTGGAAAGTCTAATTTAGTCATCATGAGAGGTCTGAAAATCATAATTCTAATGCACATGCTAAATTTTCGGACTTGTTAATATAGTTTATATAGCGTGTATTATTTTTCGTGTGTGTACTAATTTAACGCGCATTAGATCGTTTTGTCAAAAAATTGAACTCGCAGCAACATACATAAATGACAGGCTGTGGAGACTTCTTAACAACCAAGTCTTCGAGCAAGGCACATCACCACAGCATATTCTCATTCCTTGGAAAAAGAGGACACCAAAATTTTTCTAAATAAAACCATACATTCATTAGTTATAAGTAGAGACCTGAAAAATTCGCGTTATCTTTTAGGAGCAAGCTAGAATTCCAGCAACTATAGGTCTGTATCACGTTCATAATTGGCCGTTGACTTACTCGTCACTTCCTTGAAGTAGCTGAACCAATATTACAACTGTAGCTGAATACAGGCCCATTTCATAGTGTCAGCGAGCAGCTAATAAACAGTTGTTGTCTGCACGATTTCACATATATTCTTGGAAACTAGATTACACGTCAGTGAACCCGCGAATTTTTCCGGTCTCTAGTTATAAGGATCTTATACATTTAAAAATATGTTTAACACTACACTTTCTTGGAAACATTTGCCATATTCATGATTTTTTTGGAACTGTTTTAACCTTGAAAGTACAGGCACACTTATTTTTTGCAAAAATAACCAATGGGTGACTGTATTCAGAAACACGTAAGTCAAAATTCTCGTTCAGGACCGAGGGTTTTTTCACCAATCAGTTACGAATATACTGTGCTCGGACATCTAATCGATAGTGATTTATTGATAATAGTTTGTTTACATAATTCTTTATAGGTTCGACCAATTCCATTACATAGTTTGGGCAGAATGGACCATGCGATGAAAAAATACTACTTAAAACTAAGTTGCCGAAATAAACTGCGTCAGCTGGATAAAGAGTGGCTAAACAAGATACACTTACACTGTACACTTGTATTGACAACATGATTTTTAAGATAGAACATGCGCGAACTAATTTTGGCACGCTTGTTATGTTCTATCTAGTTATAGAAAAAATAACATACAAACATTGTTTAGCGATACTAAACATTTTATTTTGAAAGTTTTATTTGCGAACAATATTATTTTCCTTGTAGCAAAGATATAAACGCTTCTACATAAGCTTAATTTCAAATAGTGAATAAATTTTTTGTTACTAACCGTCACTGAAAAACTATAAAATTGTTCCTTGCAGCAAAGCTACTTTAGAGAGGTTTGTAAATTAAAAAGTATATATGCCGTTGGGAAAGAGGAAGATGGAGGGAGAGAGAGTGTTTATAGAGCATAGTCAATGAGTAATGAGCTCGCCTACTTTACATATGCAATCTAGGTTCGATTCACAACGTTTCACAGTGTTTTGCATGTGGGAAATAGTGTGAACGTTTCCGCTGCCTGTTTCCTTTGGGGGTCGATTAAATATCACTTTTTTATGGCTGCAGCGCAAAATTGGTACCAGCTTGCGTCTGTTTGCGCAGCAGTGGAATTAAATACTCGCACACACGTAATAGAAGACCCGTTTAACTTGTTCTGCGATTGTACTGCGCTGCGTTTGTACGAACAGCGGGTAAATATGATATTTAATCAGGGCCCAGGGGTACTTCCGCTTCCCTCGCCCCATCGCATTCCGTCACTTCTCCATATGAGGACTTCATTTCACAACGACATTCATAACTCGCCAGTTGTCACAAGTCTGCTCTCGAGGTGTGATATCTTCCCGATGACAATACGCCTCGTATGACATTATTAATATAATTAAAGAACAATAATGACCTAGGCGTATATTGAGACATTCACGTCAGGGACTCGATGAACGAAGAGGTAATGATGGGCAAGATGCGAGAACAACACGAAGCAAGCCACTCTCATTGTTGTACTACGACGCCGTGTGCATAGTAACGACCAAATTACTCTGAAGCCGGAATATCGGAATGAAGCTGGTGTAAACATATCTGTGAAGAAGCTCGTGGAACGTAAATGTGAAGCAGGGAAGAAAAGAAGGCAGACGATGAAAAAGTAATGGAGAGAAATTTATAAAGAAATTGACTGTTTACAAGCCAGAAAGTTATTAATAAATTTAACAGAGAGTGTAGTGAGTTTCATTCTGAACCGGAATCTGCGAATATTATTTGATTCTGGGTGGAGTAATTTCAGAAAATTCAGTCACTGAAATTCCACCGGCAATCAGCGAGTATTTACAGGTTACTACTTAGACAGTAGCAGTGTCAAAAATTATTCAGTTAATATTCACTGATTATGATTTAATACGGTGTTAATAAAATGAAAGAATGATTTAAAAAGTACGATTAATATTATATGTGGAGGGACGTCATAACACACAATATTTTGCAAATACGAAAAAAAGAAACGCACTTTAAATATGTCGCAATAAGGTTTAATATTAATTACAATGACTTTCGGGACCCTCAAAATGGCTAAAGTAGACTTTTACAGACTCCACATGTGTAAAAATGCTAAGTTTGTTAGTAAATAAGAAAGACGGGAACCTGGGCAGGTGTTTAAACCATATTTCTCACAAAGTAAACAGTAATGTGTCCGCTGAAGTGACACAGGAAGAACAATAGTAACACACTGCAACCTAGCTGACTGGCTTGTGCTTAGAGGTCATACACATACTGCGTTACATATACCTGTCAGTGGCACTCATAGTGCTCTATAGGTACATTTTGTGCCTTATACTCACATAAGCAGCCCATGTAAGGAGCCACATTAAGGGTGTTCAAGTGCGATAAAATCATAATTTTATTTTTATAAAATATTATTAGTTTCGTAGACAGTACTTGTGGGTACATTTTACTGTTACGAAACAATTTTTTGCTCTCTTAGTTTTCTAATAAAGGGGTCTCAAAGTCAAAATTTGCTTGTTACACTGCCATGCGAGTAGTGAAAACCAACTGGCCTACTTAAACAAAATAATTCACTGTGAACTCACATCCCATGAAATGTGCAATAAAGAATTTAAAAACCCACATCGTAATATTTTAATTTTAAAAAAAAATCGCAAAAGTACAGAAAAAAGTTACAAATGCAAATTTTTTTAAAAAATTTAAAAACAGTTCGTGGAATTTTTTAAAATTATTTATTACGTAGACTACTGTATGTTATTTCACTGTAAATTATTTCACGTACGTAAGTCAATTGGTTTTCACTATTTTCATGACAGCAGTACATGCAAATTGTGACTTTGACACACCGCTAAGAGAAAAGTACGCCAGCTAAAATAGTATCATAAAAGGAAACACCACTCACAAGTATCGTCTACAGAACTAACTTTATTTCATATAAATATAAAATTATGGCTTTATCGCAGTTGAACACTCTTAAGTGGCGGTCTGGGTGAATGTATTTTGCACGTTGGAGGCCTAGAAATTTGGAGGCCGTGATAAGGACGACACAGCGCGCGTATCTTCGTCTATATAGTCTCTAGGCGCGAGTCACTCAACTGGCATGCAGTCTTCTCCTGACAACATACTTCTATGAAGTATTCAGAGCAACTCTTACCATTTTATGATGTAATATTGAAGACGAAGATGTTATTTGTGTATGTATACCTTTTAAAGGATTCTCCGGTAGTAGTTCCATACTTAAAAATGACAGTAAAAATACATATTTGCGTTATTTTCAGGAGTGAATAAACAGGCTTTATAGGTAAATGGGAGAGCTGATGTGGGTATACACGCATATCGTCGTTGCCACGACAATATCTCCTATATGTACGCACATATAAGAGCTTTTGTCGCTCCAAATATTTTAAACCATACTCATAGGAGCTTTTATATTCTAATTTTATTATCTGTCGGCATGTTTTACACATAGTAGGCATTGGAAATTCCATTAAGATTACCATGCAGTATCCATATTTGCACATAGCAGATATTGTCGTGGCAACGACGATATGTAATGTTCTTCGAATGCTATTACAAAGCAGACAACACACACACTGTGCAGATATTGGATATACTTGTAACGGCTAAAGTTTTGCGCACCGCTCGGCGGCAATGACAGACGGTCACATTCAACGTTCTTCATTCTTAGCTTGCACATGTGTAGTTTAAACACGTCTTAAAATTTTAATTAATTAAGTCATAATTGGAAAGTTTTTAATTCAATGCCTTCAAAAATATATGTGTTTTACATGAAAATTCTGAAACAATACAGCAACATAAGAGTTTTTTTTTTTGTTTTTATACTTTATTTCTAAAATATAGTTTTGAAATTTATATGTGAAAATTATGAGTGTATTTAATTTAATCATATTTATCACAATATTTAGTAACATATGTTTATAGAGATGACGGTATAGGCCTATCGCGACAATGTTTTGTGTCAACATACCCTGGAAAACATTGTAGTTTCTTGCAACATGTATGATTGGGTGATATACGTCTGCCCCAACATAGCTGTCTGCGGACGAATAGCAGGCATAACATATTATAAAATAGGGGTTCTTATTGCCTTAGTCTAATAGGCAGCTCCAGGTACAAGCGAAATCCAGTAATCTTCTGGTAAACTAAACGTACGTTTGAACCCAGCAAACAGTCAAGTTTTCCCGCGATAAATCATCTCTACATATGTTACGTAAAATGACATGTACTTGTAAGAGGTATTGAGGTTGCCCTTTTGTAAATAACTAACTTTAATCTTCGTATTTGTATCTCAGTAGATTCCACGTTAGTAGACATAATGGTTAAGATGAAACATACGTCATCATTTGGCAGTAGCATAATTTTTTCTATAACTTCTGAATCCGATTTATGTTTATTTCAGAACGATAGGGCTTAAAATAAATAATGATTGACTGTATTAAATCTAAATTAATGGAATATTTTCATTACATACACGGATTTTGAAATTAAAAACGCGTACAATCGTTTTTCTAAGTTAACTTCCTTCAACCTCACAAAGAAAATTAGTGAAAAGATTTTATCAATACTAGTTTTAAAACACCTAGAAAAGTGTAATTACATTTCCCCGTCGTAAAATAATGTATAGTACGAAAGCGGAAACTAAAGTAATAGCAACAATTAAATTCATGCAAGAGGGCCACAAATGGTCTACCGCGATAGGAAAGTCTGCATTGTCCGTGAAGATGATGAAATGTGAGTAGAGAGCATCGACGGAAAGCAAGGAGGACTCTGACAAAACCGTCGGCAGGGTACAATATGTTCCCTGAGTTGGAAGCAAGAAGTCTTACCCACCCCAGTACCGCAACCCCGCAAAATGGAAACTAAGGCATATGAAAGAAGGAAATAATTTAGTTATACAAAAAAATGACTGATAAAAGTATCGATGCACAATAAATATTTGACGATTGGAATTTCAACAAGAAAGGAAGAAATGAGAATGCTAAAATAAGTAGAACTCTAGGGAGGGAGACAAGAAAAAAACCTGTGGTAGAAGAACGCTGTAAAGAGAGGAAGCAATAAAGGAAGGGATGAAGATGGAAGAGATAAAATAAGGAAGGAAAACAGGAATGATTAAAGAGGATTATGAAGGAAGTAATACATGCATAAAGGAATGAAGGAAACAAGAAAGGGATGAAAAAGTTTACGAATAAAGTAAATCATTATGGAAGGGCTAAAGGAACGAAATAAATGAGGGAGACTTGAAGAAAAGGAGAATATGAAGAAAGGAGAAGAGAACTGACTAATGTAACGGGTAAAAGGAGGTGATAATGTATATAATTTTATGAAGGATACGATTCATAAAGGGAACGAGGGGAAGGTTGAAGGAAGAATTAAAGGGTTGAAGGAGAGACTAGAGAGTGTATGCCGATGATAAGGGCAGGGGGTGAAGAAAGTGAAGGAGGATAAAATACAACATGGGACGAAAGGATGTATGAACAAAGTAGTGCAGGGAAGTGTAAAGAAAGGAAAGGTTGTGGTGAAGGAAGGAAGTAAGGAAGACATGAAGGAAAGGAAGGTCGTGTGTAAAGTCCAGAGCTCGTGCGCCAGGCCACACAGGACACAGGGGTTAGCTCGCTTCCGCGGGCGTCAAGATATGGTTCCAAAGGCGTCCGGCGTCCAGATAAGCTAATGTGGCGCCGAGACGCCTCAAAGCTGCGCTCATTTTGGCGGCCTTCCCGGCTCCGCGAGGAGAGATCTCTGGTCACTAACACATCGTCGCCGTTCTTCATGAGTTCCTAGCACATACGCTCTCAGACATTTTGTTAGCACATTTTCCCTAGGAACAAGTAGGCTTATGAGATAACCTTCCTGCCTGCGTCTCTCTCTCTCTCTCTATGTGTGTGTTGGCGTATGTTCGTAAGTGTGTGTCCCCCTCTAAAACTTCTTACCCATGCAACGAATTTCATCAAACTTGGTATACAGTAGTACTCAGTAAGCTGATATTACGTCTGAATAATAATTTTGTTTATGCCAGGACATATTTATCACAATTTCATGTTGCTGCACGTATACAATTTAGTAAGGTGACTTGGTCTGTTTTATTCATGCCGTGATCATATCTTCACAATGGCGGCCATTTGATCATGTTTTAAACACACGAAGTATAAGAAAAACCATTTGTATTCGGAATTTAAATTAACTCGGTACTTGGATAGCTTGCATTTGAAGTTTGTTCACGCTGTCGTGTTTGCTAAGTGGTTGACATATGAACTTATTGTGACCACACGAGATATCTAGGGAACATTTGTTCCCCCAAATTTTATAAAACTCGGTGGACATACAGTTTTTGGTTAGGTGACTGGACTTACATGAATGTAGTTTATGTCGTGTTTTTACTATTGCAATCGAGGCCGTTTGAACATTTTTTGACATACGAAATATCTGCTAGACAATTTCACCGAATTTAATCAAACTCGGTAAGCTTAAAATTAAGTACATTATAAGGCGATATGTATTTTTACGTCTTCCGTTCATTCCGTGTTCGTACTTTAAAAATATCTGCCACAGTAACAATTTTTCAATGTATCATACTAAAGAAACACCTTTTGCGTATTCTGTTCGTGCCGTATTATACTTTCAAATTAGCAGCCATTTGGACATATGACTAAACAAACTATCTAAGGAACTACAATTTTTCAGAATTCGACACCAAACTCAGTACATACACATACAAACACACACGCAGTCCTTTGTAATAAGGAACAAGCGTTAAACACCTAGATGTTCAGGGCTAACCACAAAATCTCTTCACATTACATTGTAAGGCAACTTAAATGTTTATATGTGTAGTTCTTGCCATGCTCATATACTCGAAATGGCGGCTTTGAACATTTTGTTTGACCATTCCAGGCACCTAATGAAAAAAATATGTCAGAAATTATCAAGCTTAGTAGACATATTTTGTACAAATTAAGGCAAAATTTCTTTAATGCATTTTGTGCATACTATATTAATATTAAAACAGTGATGGCCTTTGAAAATGTTTTTATCATATTGGATACGTAAATGAACCATTAATCAGAAATTCATCAAATTTGTTATACACGTAGTACGCAGTTAGCGACATATATTTTATGTATTTTGTTCAAACGTAATTCAGTTTTTAAAAAAATTAGCAAGAATAGGGGTTTATGTGCAAAATAATACTTTTACGCAAGGTTCAGTCACTTTACATGATATCGTTATTGGAACAAAACTATTTCCAGCATCGGGAAGCAAAAATATTGATACAGGAATACATATGTAAAACAAATACATGAATATGTGATCTCAGATGTTTTTAAACACGAAAATAAGTATTTGCTGAAGTTGCTCGGTGGCCTGTGGGCAGAAGGCCATCTTAAGAGGGCATGTTTCATAATTCTGCGCCAGAAGCATCACTTTTAAATTGTAGGTTTCTCGAAGCCAGTTTCCAAAACAAAAAACCAGCAATTCTAAACGACAATTTTTGCAACATTCTGAGCAAAAATGTTTTTCCCGAATACCGTAATTGTGAAGAACAATTGCTGAGGCTGAAATATCGTACATTTAATTTCGGCACAAGAAATCACGCTTAACGAATGCATCATTCTGGGCAAATATTTGCTCATAAAGTTAGCAAATGTCATTATCTGTGGTTGTTGTATTGAAGTGATTTCTGCTGAAGTTTCTAGCATGCGTTTATGTACCACACACTGTTAGAATAAATTTCCAATCAATAGGTCAACGACTAGACGCTGAAGTACAGTTCTCTGCTGCAACGTTGTTGCGTCCAGTGATCTTCCATGGTACGAGGATCGCCTTGTGTAAGAGTGCGTGTGAATGTCAGGGATGCTGCGACCAGTCAGTGTGAGGTCGTAAACGTCCACCGTACATTTACTTTTACTGCTCTCGTAACTTACCATCCTTCCTCCTGGACCAACCATGGATCCTGGTGTATCTAATAACTCACTTTCATTTTGATTTGTGGGGAGAGGGAGTTAAATATCAGTTGCCCCACTGACACGGATGTATGCGCTACCGGTGTACGTCAGTCGCACATGGATGCTTCGTCACAGCTGAGCAGAAAATTGGACTGTTCTGTAGTAATTCGTATTGATCTTCTCTCGCGTTGTTGAATACATAGGCTGACAATAGCTGATTGAGCCCTTTACTATACACATATAGTTGTAGATAATAACAATAATGACAATATGGACAGACAGCTTCATTGTTGTTACTAACGAAGAATTGGACAGATATATTAAGGCTGCCGCCTGTTTTGGCCGCTTAGTGGTGTTCAGTGTTTCCACCGAACCAAGTATATCAGAAAACAGCAGACCGTGCGTGAATGATATATGTTTAGAGAAAACAGCGTAGTACGTGTATAATTTATAACCGTTTCACGTCCTCCAGTAATGTTTATAGCCACCGGTCAGTATGTACGCTGTATTTATCGAATGCTGTTTTTAAAAATATTAAAAGGAATATATGTCGTATAACCGACACGTAGATTTCTTGAAAATTGTTTTTATCTATATAGCCTAATTTTTCACAGCAGAAAATTCCTAAATTTGGCTACTAATAACATAAAAAAATATTATTGAAGTCGTCAACTTGCCAAAATTTTATAATGCTTTGCTTTAAAAACTAGGCTATATAATAAAAACAGTTCTTAACAAATCTACGTTACAATTTTACGATATCAGCTCCGTTGTAGTATTTACAACAATTGTGTTCGCAGAATCAGCGTTAATAGTGATCCGTAGGCGTAGAGCCGCAAAAAAAAAAAAAAAAAAAAAAAAGGCGAAAATTTTAGTTTTGGCGGTAATTTTCAGGTATGAAAATGTAAGTGCAGAATATTTAAGAAGGCACACCCGTATGCAATACGGCTTTATTTTTAATTTTACGTCACATAGTAATAAGGTATCCATTGAACGTTCCAAAGAGCGGATCTATCAGGAAGCCAGTTAAGTGATTTTTGTCCAGAGGTTAGAATTTGGGATAGTAGGCGTCCTGTACCACTCTTAGCGCTAACTCGGTAACTAAGTCCACCAAGCTGGCACCATACTCACAGACACTTTGTTTAAATAATCAACCATTCTTACGATAAACTTCTCAATACATCTCTTCCATAAGCAACCCTCCTCCAAATGAAAACCATGGGACGCAAATTTCTGGAAAAAATACTTCCACACGAAGAAATTGGGCAATTTTTTTTTCATTAAAATTAAATTTATAATTAGCATGCTGAATTTTTCTTAACTTTTTCTTATTTGAAGAATTGACAAAATTTATTTTTAAAATAGGTACTAATATACTTACCTTTCGTTACCTAACGCACGTTTTATACGCAATATTAAAGCACAATTATGTAATAACAAATTAAGATAATGTGCAACTTTAGGGAATTACTGTATCTCACCTGTAATAAAGACTATATATTCTAGTACAAATTTAGAGTAGTCTGCCCAAAATAGAGAAGGAGAACGTAGTCTGAGTGCGCATATTTTCAGAAATAATATTTTTACTCTGACCTTCCTATGTGCACCATAAGGACGACGTCGGGCTGCGACAGTTCACATGTCCAGTGTCAAGAGACGCCGGAGCGATAAGGGCGAGTCTAGTATGCACATCGGATATATGACCGCCTCAATGCACAAGACAGTGAACTGGCTTGCTGTATATCCGCCATTTATTCGTCTCTTGTGACTGTCAGCGATGAGCCTAACATATTATAACGAAATGGAATATGTTCTACGTACATTTCTAGAGCTTCAGTAGGCAGTATCATGTCTGTTGTTAAAATTATTCATGTTCGTGTAGTAAATTACGGCTGTGATAAATTACCGGCAATATCTCTTTATGGAAACATTGCGTTTTGCAATTAGGTGAGTATTTTTGGTCTAAATTGCTAGAAAACGAAATATTTTTATGACATGGTGATTTTAAATTATCTTATTTTTCCATATTTATGCTGTAGTATTTAGAATACAACAACTTAAACCGTACTGAAATATTTACAAATAAATATTGTAATAATGTTAGATCAAAAATAAATTAATATGAATTCAGCATGAGTCACGTGCTTTAAGTATTGTGCAGCGGAATTTTCGTGCTTAAAAGGGCCTGCCTAACTGTACTGGAAACATGTCGCAGCTAGATAGAATGATTTATTGCAGTCTAACCTACTTAACGCGCATTACATTTGTATGGTCATGAAAAGTGAACGCTTCATTCTAAGTCGCTGTCATAGTTAAGAAAGTCAGTACGCTTATTAGAAATAAGAATTTCGGAAGTAGTAAACTGGCTGTAAACAGATTTTTGTTACTTCCGTATGTAGGAAACATACCAGCATGGTTCGATAAACATTAATATAGAAACATGCGTTTGATTTTTAGCCACAATTCTTGTAAATATAGTAATAGGCCTATGGTCACCGCTTAAGGTCCCATAGGGAAAACGAATAGTAGTAAATCGATGCACATCAGTTGAGTGGTTTGTATATAGAGGTGACGGTGCATTATATAAGCAGTCAACTGCACTCTTATCGTGCTGTATCGATTTTGCTCTTCACTCATACGAATGCAACCTATCTGGAGCCACCTTAGCAAAAGCACGCCACTAACTTTCAGTTTTAGGTTTTCTTTCATCTTCACGAGGAGAACATTAAAAACATAGTTATAAGACGTAACCTATCATTCAGACACAATGAGATTCTTATATGCTATTCGTACAAAGACGAAAGTAAAGAATGTTGCACGATTGACAGATATACGACTAAATATCTACATACCGTTCGGCGGCTTGGACAGACCTGTACTCCTTAACTCTTGTAAGCCATGTAGAACAGGTTTTTATTTCTAAAGATGTACGTCGTATTTCCTGTGAACGTTGCTGGAAACATAAATGCACCGAGTGTGTATCTTCTACTGCTATTCCGGGCTATTAAAAACATCAGCCACATATTTAAGAACTTTTGCTGCCGATGCTTTGTGTTTAAATAACGGAACTACGAGACAAGCGTTGGAGATCAGGTTCCAGTTTTACTCCAGCAGCTGTCCAATGATTCATCACGTACGTCAGCTACCAAGCAGAGGCTTGTAATATTTTCAACTACGCATTCTTTAATTTATGTTCTTGCATCCAAGAAGAAAAGTATCTTAAGGCTGTCATGCCTGCCCCGTATTTCATTTTTTAAGTTATAAAAGTTGCGCATTTCACCATTTAACACATTGTAAATCACAATATATGTATTACAATTATTTATAAATTTATTTATTTGAAATTAGCTGCCCTTACATGTCTTTCTTACGACAAAAACGAAGAAAAAGTATGAGGTTTTATTTTAAATTAAGGAGTTAAGTAATTGTAATGGGACGAGCAATGCGAAATCAAAATTTAATGGTTTTTCTTTCATTTGCATTATAAAATAGCTATCAGAATTCGTCAAAATACGACATTTTCACTACAATCATATAAATCATATCAGGAACTTGTGTAGGTTGGGCTTCCCTACGTCCGCTTTGAATGTGCTACGGCGAGTTCTGGTTGTTCCTATTACGTCTGCATATCTACGAAATAAACATTTTCAACACATAACGTCGCTATATGTTAAAAATACATGCTGCATTTTATAAATACAATTTTCGGGCCCCTCAACATTATCTAATCACTATATATTTTTTTCACACTGGCCTAAACGGGAAAATATTACCGTATTTTAAAATAATTAATTAATTAAATGTACCAATGGCTTTTGGACATACTTTGCACAAATGAAACGACGTGGTTACGACTTAAAATAGCATATGAAACAAAAAACTGGTAAGTTCTGCACGTCAGTTGAATGGTTTGTGCATAGAGGTCACACTGTCTTACTTTCGCCGGTCAGAAGCAACCCTAGCACTTATCGGTATATGTCACACACAAACGCAGTCGATATAGGGAGCCGCCTTACATAAGCGAACTACCGACTGAAGGAAAGACGCTGGTTTTCAAGTGCCTGATTACAGTCGATCGATATGTAACACACTTACGTGCAACGCCTGCGGTATTACCTTGCCTCAGGTAACTGAATCACGTTTCCCGACACGAGAGGAACCTTCCTGAGACGTCTAACCTCGTCACATCAACGTATTAACGTGTTATAAGGGCGTGCGGCAGCACAAAGTAATGCTAAAAACGCCAGTTAAGGCGCGGTCTACCTCAATTTTCACCATTATTATTTTATTTTTTATTTGTACCAGATTTTTTTTCTTTTTTTAGACACAAAATGTGACTAACTTTGGCTCTTATGAAAATTTTTTATCACTCATAGTTTTCGCGTGATGGCTTGTTAAAGTCATATTTTTTGTATGTTTCCGTTTTAACGACTACACTAAAACTAACTGATGTACCAAACTCAAAAAAATCACAGTGGATAAAGTCATTGCAGGATACAATGACATGCTCATAAAATTAAAGATTAAAAACTATTTGTATTTTTAAAAAAATCTTTCATTTTTTAAATTTTTATTTTCAGATTCAGTATTTTTTTAAAATTCAAATAATTCTTATTCTTTAATTTTATGAGCATGTCATTGTAGCCTGCAGTGTCTTTATACACTGTGATTTTTTTTCAGTTTGTTATATCAGTTGGTTTTAGTGTAGTCGTTAAAACGGAAACATGCAAAATATGACTTTAACAAGCCATTACGCGAAAACTATGAGAGATAAAAAATGTCATAAGAGCCAAATTTAGTTACATTTTGTGTCTAAAATAAGAAAAAAAATATCTGGTACAAATAAAAAATAAAAAATGGTGATTAAAATTGCGGTAGACCGCACCCTAAAGTATTCCGGTCTTAGGAAGGGAAAAGGAAGGGGGCGGGGGGATTAAATAAATGAATTACAATACTGCGGTAGTCAGAACTTCCAACTTTACAAGCAAAGTTTTTGTCAGCGTGACGCGTTAGTTTAATGGTGTTCAAGCGCAAATTTATATTTTATGAATTTATGTTAGTTTCGTAGATGATACTTGTGAGTACATTCTACTCTTACGAATCAATTTTAGCTCTCATAGATTTCGCATACAGGGGTGTCAAAAGTCAAAATTTTCTTGTTACACTGCTTTGCAAATAGTGAAAACCAATTAACGAACTTATTCACTGTGAACTTACGTTTCATGACCTATGCAATAAAACGTAAATAAAAACCCGCAAAGTAATAATTTGAATTAAAAAATAACCGCAAGAGTACAAAAAAAAAAGGTTGCAAATTCAGATTTTTTTTTTTTAGATTCAAAAACAGTTCACGGGATTTTTTGAAATGTTTTGTTACGTAGCCCATAGTATGTTGTTTCACTGAAAATTATTTCACGCACGTAAGTCAATTGGTTTTCTCAATTTGCATGGTAGTAGAACGTGCAAATGTTTACTTTGACGCACCGTTATGAGAAAACTACGCCATTTAAAATTGTTTCGCAACAGGAAACTGCACTCACAAGTATCGTCTACAAAACTAACACGATTTCATATAAACATAAAATTATCACTTTATCGCACTTGATCACCGCCTGCCCTATCACCGAGTGATCTGCAAAGCTTCGGCCTATAGAAGATTATTTGAAAACAGCTCACGTGCTTTATTGATGTCTGCATAGGAATGATATTCGAGGAACGTTACACAAGTGTATACCCATCCCAAGTACACCACTAATCTCTGAAGCGCTTTTTCTCGTGTCCTAATCTAACGAAAATGTGTATTTTTGCGTCTTTTTTTTTTGCATGCACAGGTGTGAAGGATACACCTTCATATTTAATATTCACAAATCAATGTCTCATAGAAGCGAGTTGTCGGCAAGGAAACCGCGCTCCAGTTCAGTGGCTTGCGTCTAGCGACTAGGTAGAGGCATGGTGCGCGTGCTCTGTCACCCTTACCACTTCCGCTCCTCTCGCCCCGCATAATGCACCCACCCAGGCGGACATCTTAACAGTAACTTCTTGCGCCACTATAAACAATGTAAGTAATTTCGGCGTTACAGCTTATGTCGTATGTTTCTGACACTTCAGATCAATGTTTGCTCAAAATGTTCGCGAGAGCAAACGTCTTAAGATTGTTTTGTCTTTGATGTCTATTTTTTTAGTTGTATTTGTTTCGAGAAACGTGTATGTTGCAATTAAAGTATTTATTTGTGGTTTATGTATCGAGCAATTTTATATAATAATGAGTGTATTTCTCGGCCTATGCTACAATAAAAGTTACTCTTCTGAAGAAAAAAGCTCTCAAATGGTTCTTGCTTCACTATAACGCTGGTGTCTATAATACAAGTTCTCTGAACCCTTGTTAACACTCAACTCTTTGAATAAAGACAATATTCTGTGCTTTACTGAAATGAGTGGACATATTTTGTAAGCAATGTTACAACAGCGGAGTTTAGTTAGGAAGTCAAAAATAAAATTAATTAGTTTCTTCGCAAGCAGTGGATAAACTTCAAAGTTGACTATTACAAATAAATAGTTCGTTACGTAACACTACTTAAGAAAAAATTTGATAGCAAGGTGTATATTACTATGCAAAGTCAACAAAATATCTGGAAAAAATACTGTAATGGATCTTGTGCAAGCTCAAGGAATACAATGGAGGCGGGATTGTTAAGCGAACCAACCATAGTGATGTGCAGTGTCGCTGATAATCGCCGTACTGTCTGAGCTTATGTGAAGGGAATACGTCAGTCTTGCGGAAGGTATTTACTAAATATTAAGTCATATCATTTACGAATAAACACTTTCAATAATTCAGAGCAAAGACCGTAGATCTGTTTTTCAGTTAAGATACATTTTCTGCGTGACATTCTTATCCCACTGGAAATACTACACAAAATGCCGCAGATGTAAACGAGGAAGTAAGTGAGGATGGTTTGTAACCAACGAAAGGAAATTAGTGTATAAAAACAGAGATTTTAAAACCCAGGCGTAAAACAAAGGCAAACAACAGGAAATTTGACTGATAAGTGCGTGATTCGATGCACAACTAAGACTCGTACGTCATCAGAACGCAAGAAACTTGACGATGAATAATTAAGAAGCTGGGATTAATGTTCACATAGTGCAAACAATAGGAGACAGGTACTGATGGATAGCACAAACATTGTTGCTTAAAGGGAACCGTACATAAAATACTACCGTACTAAAATAGGCTTTTACAGACTCCACACGTGGAAAAACGGCAAGTTTGTTAGTAAATAAGAAAGACGGGACCTGGGCAGGTGGTTAAACCATATTTCTTACAAAGTAAACGATAAGATGGCCGCTAAAGTGACACAAGAAAGACAATAGTAGTAGCACACTGGTTGACTGGCTTGTGCTTAAAGGTCATGCACATTATGCATTACATACGCCTGTCAGCTGTACTAAATTTTGTGCCGTACACACACATACGCAGACTATATAAGTAGCCACCTTAAGTCCTCGCTCTTAGTTTGAACACTTATATATCATCGCTTGTATCTGAATTTTTCTGTTGCAATACACCAAACGGATTTTTAGATTTTTACCCTTGAAATATATCACATATTTTGTTGTCAAAATAAACCAAACTGAAACAAAGCAATTTTTTTGCTAGCAAACGATACATTATTTTTAAAAACGCCCTGGCTAACTTGTGTATCGTATGATTATACACAGTCTCGCATTTTTTCAAAGCATTTGGTTAAAACATTTTAATTTGCAATTGTTTGTAATAAATGAAAGATCATGGCCTTAAGTGACCGCCTGGGTGAATGTATTGTGCACGTTGGATGCCTAGAAATTTGGAGGCCGTGGTAAGGACGACTCAGTACGCGTATCTTCGTCTATATAGCCTCTATGAGCAAGTCATTAACTGGCGTGCAGTCTTCTCCTGACAACTTGCTTCTATGCGGTATACAATGGTAACTCTTATCATTTTGTGATGCAATATTGAAGATAAAGATGTACTGCATTTGATTCTCCGGTAGTAGTTTCATACTTAAAAAGGACAGTAAAAATTCCCATTTGCGTTATTTTTTTAGGAGTGAAAAAACAGGCTGTATAGGTAAATGGGAGAGCTGGTATGGGTATACACGTATGCATATATAATGTTCATTGAATGCTATTACAAAGCAGACAACACACACACTGAGCAGATATTGGATATACTTGTAACGGCTAAAGTTTTGCGCACCGCTCGGCGGCCTGGACAGACGGTCACATTCAATGTTCTTCATACTTAGCTTGCACATGTGTAGTTTAAACACGGCTTAAAATTGGAATCAATAAAGTCGTATTTGGAAAGTTTTGAATTCAATGCATTCAAACATATAAGTGTTTTACATGAAATTTCTCAAACAATACAGCAATATAAGAGTTTTTGTTTTTATAATTTATTTCTAAAATATTGTTTTCAAATTTGCATATGGCAATAATATGAGCGTATTTAATTTAATCATAAACGTATATTTAGAGATGATGGTGTATCGCGAAATTGTTTTGTGTCAACGTACCCTTGAAAACGCTGTAGTTTCTTGCGACATAGATGATTAGGTGATGTACGTCTGACTCAACGTAGCTGTCTGCAGACCAGTAACATGCATCAAATATTACAAAATAGGGGTTCTTATTTGCTCAGTCAAATAGAGCAACTCCACGTACAAACTAAAGCCAGCCATCTTCTGGTAAGCTGATCGTTAGAGCCCGGGAAAATTCGCAGGCTCACTGACCAGTATATGCTAGCCTCCAAGAATGTATGTTTTCTCAAGCAGACAGCAGCTGATCATTAGCTGCTCGCTTCCACGGTCAAATGGGCATGTGATTAGTTACATTTGTATTATTGGCTCAGCGACTTCCAGAAGATGTCAAATAAGTCGAGGGTCAATTGCGAAAGTGACACGAATGTGCGGTTGCTGGAATTATACCTTGTGTCGGAAAGAAAACGCGAATTTTCAGGGCCGTACTGATCGTACATTGAAACCCAGCAAACAGCCAAGTTTTCCCGTGATAAACCATCATCTCTCTGTATGTTCCGTAAAACGCCTTTTACTTGTAGGAGGTATTAAGGTTGTCCTTTTGCAAATAACTACCTTTAAACTTCCTATTTATATCTCAGTGGATTCCACGTTAGTAGGCAAAACGGTTAAGATGAAACATACGTCGTCATTGTGCAGTAACATAATTTTTACTATAACTTCTCAATAGGATTTATATTTATTTCGGAACGATAGGGCTTAAAATAAAGAATGATTGACTGTATGAAATCTAAATTAATATAATATTTTCATTATGTACATGGATTTTTGGATTTGAAACGGGTACAATCGTTTTCCAAAGTTCACATCCTTCAACTTCACAAACAAAATTAGTGAAAAGGTTTAATCGATACTAGTATTAAAACAGTTAGCAAAGTATTATTCCATTTCCCCGTCGTAAAATAATGTACAGTAGTAAAGTGGAAACTAGAGTAATAGCAACAATTAATTTAATCCAAGTGGGCCACATATAGTCCACCTCGATAGCCATGTCTGCATTGTCCGTGAAGATGATGAAGGGTGAGTATAGATCATCGACAGAAAGCAAGGAGGACTCTGAGAAAACCGTCGGCAGGGTACAATATGTTCCCGTAGTTGGAGGCAAGAAGTTTTATGGTCAGCGAGGTGTATAGCGCTGGTGAGGGACGATACGAGGTGAGTATGGAGCAGCACCGGAATGAAAGGGTGGGGAAAACAGGAGATCCCCGAGGAATCCCGCCGACCAACGGTATCGTCCGGCACGATTCCCACATGCGAAAATCCGGGGACCTACCCCGCCGGGAATCTAACCCGGATCGCCTTGGTGGGAGGCGAATGGTCGGACCATTTGCCCCCCCCCCCCCCCCGAATGGAAAATAAATCAGAAGAAAGAAGAAAGTAATATAGTCATGTAAGAAAATAAGGAAATGACTGAGAAAAGTACCGATGCACAAGAAAAAAATTGGCTGTAGGAATTTTAACAGGAAAGAACGAAAGGAAAGTGCTAAGAAAAAGGGAAGGATACAATAAAAATATACATGTAAAAGGACGCTATAAAGAAATGAAGCAATAAAGGAAGGAAAGCAGGTAAAAATAAAGCCACGTCTGGAGGAAAGGATAAAGGCATAATGGAATGAAGGAAACAGGAAAGGAATGAAAGAGTTTAGGAATAAAGGAAATGGTTAAGGTAGGGCTAACGGAACGAAATAAATGAGGGAGACTTGAAGGAAAAGAAATATGAAGGAAGGAACAAAGAAAGGTCAGATGTTAGGAATGGGTACAGGAATGGACGAGGGCAGAAAGAATTGACTAATGTAAAGGGAAGATAGTAGGTGATAATGTATAGAATCAGTGAAGGTTACGCTTCACAAAGGGAACGAGGGAAAGGTTGACAGAAGAAAGTAATAGGAAATAATTAAAGGCCTGAAGGACGGAAGGGCTGACGGAATGACCAAAGAGTGGATGCTAATGATAATCGCAGGGGGATGAAGAAAGTGACGAATGAATAAATGAAAGACGGGACGAAATGATGATAAACAAAGTAGCGAAGGGAAGTGTGAAGAAAGGAAGGGATGTGGTGAAGGACGGAAGTAAGGAAGACATGAAGGAAAGGAGGGACGTGTGTAAAGTCCAGAGCTCGTGCGCCAGGCCACACAGGACACAGGGGTTAGCTCGCTTCCGCGGGCGTCAAGATATGGTTCCAACAGGCGTCCGGCGTCCAGATAAGCTAATGTGGCACCGAGACGCCTCAAAGCTGCGCTCATTTTGGCGACCTTCCCGACTCCGCGAGGAGAGATCTCTGGTCGCTAACACATCGTCGCCGTCCTTCATGAGTTCCCAGCACATGCGCTGTCAGACATTCTGTTAGCACATTTCTCCTAGGAACAAGTCGGCTCATGAGATAACCTTCCTGTCTGCGTCTCTCTCTCTCTCTCTCTCTCTCTCTATGTGTGTGTTGGCGTATGTTCGTAAGTGCGTGTGTCCCCCTCTAACAACTTCTTACCCATGCAACGAATTTCATCAGACTTGGTATACAGTAGTAGTCAGTAAACTGATATTACGTCAGAATAATAATTTTGTTTATGCCATGTTAATATTTTCATAATGGCAGCCATCTTTATAATTTTTTATATCACGGAATGCCTGAGGAAATATTTTTAACAATTTTATCTTGGTGAACATGTACTACTTAGGGCGACTTGACCTGTTTCTTCATGCCGTGTTCATATCTTCACACTGGCAGTCATTTGAATATGTTTTAAACATACGAAATATATGAAAAACAAATTGTTTTCGTAAGTTCAATCAACTCGGTACAAATATAGAACTCGGATAACTTGCATTTGAAGTTTATTTACGCTGTCGTGTTTGCTAAATGGTTGACGTACGAACTTATTGTGACCACAGGAAATATTTAAGGCTCGGCGTCAGTCGCCATACTGAATTTTTTTTTTTCTCTCTTCTGAAATTCTGCGAAGAAAAATGTAAAATGTGTTGCTATAATATCAATTCTATTTACCTCGCGCTACAATAAAAGTATCGCAGTTCAACTTTTAACGCATATTCAAGCCGTAATTAGTCGAGTAATATTTTTCATATCCTTAATTTGCTCTACTGCTTACGTCTTGAACATACGTTAAAGGTTCAACAGCGATGTTTTTGTTGTAGCGCGAGGTAAATATAGTTGATATTATAGGAACACGTTTTACATTTTTATTCTCAGAATTTCAGAAGAGAGAAAAATAAAATAATTCAATATGGCGACTAATGCCGAGCCTTAAGGTGGCCACCTACCCCACGCTTCAAATGCGTTGCAGTGTGTTCGTCAACAGTTTTTTTTTCTACGAAAATATTCCACGTGTGCCCATTGTGCCAACGTACGAAAAGAAAATAATCTTCAGACAAGGTCGGAACTTCATTGTTAAGACACCACACTCACTGAAAACACAATTTCTAAGCCCTACAACATGGCTAAAAACGGCATTTTCAGTCTACCGTACTTCAAAATGTACTAACCGGATATATGTGAAACTTAGATTGCGACCTGCACTGAACTTAGTTGCAGACTTTCCACCAATAAAATTATATGGTCACCGCTTAATGTCCCATAGTAAAAACGGTTCAGCGGGAAGCTTGCACGCTAGTTCAGCGCTTGGCTCGTTGAGGCGACGCGGCATTTGATGCGCGATTCGAGGTCGACCTTACTGCTCCGTCACTTTGGAGTCTCTCACGCGCTGGTAGGCGGCGCCCTTAAGGAACTTTTTTTTTAATTTTACAAAACTCGGCGGACACACAGGACTTACATTAATGTAGTTTATGCCGTTTTTATACTATCGCAATCGAGGTAATTTGAACATTTTTTAACATACGAAATATCTGCACGAGAATTTCACCGAATTTAATCAAACTCGGTAAGCTTAAAATTAAGTACTTTATAAGGTGACGTGTCTTTTTAAGTGTTCCGTTCATTCCGTGTTCGTACTTTAAAAATATCTGCCTCAGTAACAATTTTTCAGTGTATCATAGTAAGGGAACACCTTTTGCGTATTCTGTTCGTGCCGTATTATACTTTCAAATTAGCAGCGATTTGGACATATGACTAAACAAACTATCTAAGGAACTACAATTTTTCAGAATTCGACACCAAACTCAGTACATACACATACAAACACACACACAGTCCTTTGTAATAAGGAACAAGCGTTAAACACCTAGATGTTCAGGGCTAACCACGAAATCTCTTCACATTACTTTGTAAGGCAACTTAAATGTTTATATGTGTAGTTCTTGCCATGCTCATATACTCGAAATGGCGGCTTTGAACATTTTGTTTGACCATTCCAGGCACCTAATGAAAAAAATATGTCAGAAATTATCAAACTTAGTAGACATATTTTGTACAAATTAAGGCAAAATTTCTTTAATGCATTTTGTTCATACTATATTAATATTAAAACAGTGATGGCCTTTGAAAATGTTTTTATCATATTGGATACGTAAATGAACCATTAATCAGAAATTCATCAAATTTGCTATACACGTAGTACGCAGTTAGCGACATATGTTTTATGTATTTTGTTCAAACGTAATTCAGTTTTTAAAAAAATTAGCAAGAATACGGGTTTATGTGCAAAATAATACTTTTACGCAAGGTTCAGTCACTTTACATGATATCGTTATTGGAACAAAACAATTTCCAGCATCGGGAAGCAAAAATATTGATACAAGAATACATATGTAAAACAAATACATGAATATGTGATCTCAGATGTTTTTAAACACGAAAATAAGTATTTGCTGAAGTTGCTCGGTGGCCTGTGGGCAGAAGGCCATCTTAAGAGGGCATGGTTCATAATTCTGCGCCAGGAGCACCATTTTTAAATTGTAGGTTTCTCGAAGCCAGTTTCCAAAATAAAAAACCAGCAATTCTAAACGACAATTTTTGCAACATTCTGAGCAAAAATGTTTTTCCCGAATACCGTAATTGTGAAGAACAATTGCTGAGGCTGAAATCTCGTACATTTAATTTCGGCACAAGAAATCACGCTTAACGAATGCATCATTCTGGGCAAATATTTGCTCATAAAGTTAGCTAATGTCATTATCTGTGTTTGTTGTATTGAAGTGATTTCTGCTGAAGTTTCTAGCATGCGTTTATGTACCACACACTGTTAGAATAAATTTCCAATCAATACGTCAACGACTAGACGCTGGAGTACAGTTCTCTGCTGCAACGTTGTTGCGTCCAGTGATCTTCCATGGTACGAGGATCGCCTTGTGGAAGAGTGCGTGTGAATGTCAGGGATGCTGCGACCAGTCAGTGTGAGGTCGTAAACGTCCACCGTACATTTACTTTTACTGCTCTCGTAACTTACCATCCTTCCTCCTGGGCCAACCATGGTCCTGGTGTATCTAATAACTCATTTTCATTTTGATTTGTGGGGAGAGGGAGTTAAATATCAGTTGCCCCACTGACACGGATGTATGCGCTACCGGTGTACGTCAGTCGCACGTGGATGCTTCGTCACAGCTGAGCAGAAAATTTGACTTCTGTAGTAATTCGTATTGATCTTCTCTCGCGTTGTTGAATACATAGGCTGACAATAGCTGATTGAGCCCTTTACTATACACATATAGTTGTAGATAATAACAATAATGATAATATGGACAGACAGCTTCATTGTTGTTACTAAAGAAGATTTGGACAGATATATTAAGGCTGCCGCCTGCTTTGGCCGCTTAGTGGTGTTCAGCGTTTCCACCGAACCAAGTATATTAGAAAACAGCAGACCGTGCGTGAATGATATATGTTTAGAGAAAACAGCGTAGTATGTGTATAATTTATAACCGTTTCACGTCCTCCAGTAATGTTTATAGCCATCGGTCAGTATGTACGCTGTATTTATCGAATGCTGTTTTTAAAAATATTAAAAGGAATATATGTCGTATAACCGACACGTAGATTTCTTGAAAATTGTTTTTTTCTATATAGCCTAATTTTTCACAGCAGAAAATTCCTAAATTTGGCTACTAATAACATAAAGAAATATTGTTGAAGTCGTCAACTTGCCAAAATTTTATAATGCTTTGCTTTAAAAACTAGGCTATATAATAAAAAACAGTTCTTAACAAATCTACGTTACAATTTTACGATATCAGCTCCGTTGTAGTATTTACAACTATTGTATTCGCAGAACAAGCGTAAATAGTGATCCGTAGGCGTAGAGCCGCAAAAAAAAAAAAAAAAAAAAAAAAAATCGAAAATTTTAGTTTTGGCGGTAATTTTCAGGTATGAAAATGTAAGTGCAGAATATTTAAGAAGGCACATCCGTATGCAATACGGCTTTATTTTTCATTGTACGTCACATAGTAATAGGATACCCATTGAACGTTCCAAAGAGCGGATCTATCAGGAAGCCAGTTAAGTGATTTTTGTCCAGAGGTTAGAATTTGGAATAGTAGGCGTCCTGCACCACTCTTAGCGCTAACTCGGTAATTAAGTCCACCAAGCTGGCACCAAATTCACTGACACGTTGTTTAAATAATCAACCATTCTTACGATAAAATTCTCAATACATCTCTTTCATAAACAACCCTCTTCCAAATGAAAACCATGGCACGCAAAATTCTGGAAAAATACTTACAAACGAGAAAATTGGGAATTTTTTTTTTCATTTAAATTAAATTAATAATTTGCATGCTGAATTTTTCGTAATTTTTTCTTATTTGTAGAATTGGCAAAATTTATTTTTAAAATAGGTACTCATATGTTTACCTTTCGTTACCTAACGCACGTTTTATACGCAATATTAAAGCACAATTATGTAATAACAAATTAAAATAATGTGAAACTTTAGGAAATTACTGTATCTCACCTGTAATAAAGACTATATATATTCTAGTACAAATTTAGAGTAGTCTGCCCAAAATAGAGAAGGAGAACGTAGTCTGAGTGCGCATATTTTCAGAAATAATATTTTTACTCTGACCTTCCTATGTGCACCATAAGGACGACGTCGGGCTGCGACAGTTCACATGTCCAGTGTCAAGAGACGCTGGAGCGATAAGGGCGAGTCTAGTATGCACATCGGATATATGACCGCCTCAATGCACAAGACAGTGAACTGGCTTGCTGTATATCCGCCATTTATTCGTCTCTCGTGACTGTCAGCGATGAGCCTAACATATTATGACGAAATGGAATATGTTCTACGTACATTTCTAGAGCTTCAGTAGGCAGTACCATGTCTGTTGTTAAAATTATTCGTGTTCGTGTAGTAAATTACGTCTGTGATAAATTACCGGCAATATCTCTTTATGGAAACATTGCGTTTTGCAAGTATGCGAGTATATTTTTGGTCTAAATTTCTAGAAAACTAAAAAATTTTATGACATGGTGATTTTAAATTATCTTATTTTTCCATATTTATGCTGTAGTATTTAGAATACAACTAAAATCGTACTGAAATATTTACAAATAAATATTGTAATAATGTTAGATCAAAAATAAATTAAGATGAATTCAGCATAAGAGTCACGTGCTTTAAGTATTGTGCAGCGGATTTCCCTGCTTAAAGGGGCCTGCCTAACTGTACTGGAAACATGTCGCAGCTAGATAGAATGATTTATTGCAGTCTAACCTACTTAACGCGCATTACTTTTGTATGGTCATGAAAAGAAAACGCTTCATTCTAAGTCGCTGTCATAGTTAAGAAAGTCAGTACGCTAATTAGAAATAAGATTTTCGTAAGTAGTAAACTGGCTGTAAACAGATTTTTTTGACTTCCGTATGTAGGAAACATACCAGCAGGGTTCGACAAACATTAATATAGAAACATGCGTTTGATTTTTAGCCACAATTCTTGTAAATATAGTAATATGCCTATGGTCACCGCTTAAGGTCCCATAGGAAAAACTAATAGTAGTAAATCGATGCACATCAGTTGAGTGGTTTGTATATAGAGGTGACGGTGCATTATATAAGCAGTCAACTGCACCCTTATTGTGCTGTATCGATTTTGTTCTTCACTCATACGAATGCAACCTATCTGGAGCCACCTTAGCAAAAGTACACCACTAACTTTCAGTTTTAGGTTTTCTTTCATCTTCACAAGGAGAACATTAAAAACATAGTTATAAGACGTAACCTATCATTCAGACACAATGAGATTCTTATATGCTATTCGTACAAAGACGAAAGTAAAGAATGTTGCACGATTGACAGATATACGACTAAATATCTACATACCGTTCGGCGGCTTGGACAGACCTGTACTCCTTAACTCTTGTAAGCCATGTAGAACAGGTTTTTATTTCTAAAGATGTACGTCGTGTTTCCTGTGAATGTTGCTGGAAACATAAATGCACCGAGTGTGTATCTTCTACTGCTATTCCGGGCTATTAAAAACATCAGCCACATATTTAAGAACTTTTGCTGCCGATGCTTTGTGTTTAAATAACGGAACTACGAGACAAGCGTTGGAGATCAGGTTCCAGTTTTACTCCAGCAGCTGTCCAATGACTCATCACGTACGTCAGCTACCAAGCAGAGGCTTGTAATATTTTCAACTACGCATTCTTTAATTTATGTTCTTGCATCCAAGAAGAAAAGTATCTTAAGGCTGTCATGCCTGCCCCGTATTTCATTTTTTAAGTTATAAAAGTTGCGCATTTCACCATTTAACACATTGTAAATCACAATATATGTATTACAATTATTTATAAATTTATTTATTTGAAATTAGCTGCCCTTACATGTCTTTCATACGACAAAAACGAAGAAAAAGTATGAGGTTTTATTTTAAATTAAGGAGTTAAGTAATTGTAATGGGACGAGCAATGCGAAATCAAAATTTAATGGTTTTTCTTTCATTTGCAGTATAAAATAGCTATCAGAATTCGTCAAAATACGACATTTTCACTACAATCATATAAATCATATCAGGCACTAGTGTAGGTTGGGCTTCCCTACGTCCGCTTTGAATGTGCTACGTCGAGTTATGGTTGTTCCTATTACGTCTGCATATCTACGAAATAAACATTTTCAACACATAACGTCGCTATATGTTAAAAATACATGCTGCATTTTATAAATACAATTTTCGGGCCCCTCAACATTATCTAATCACTATATTTTTTTTTCACACTGGCCTAAACGGGAAATATTACCGTATTTTAAAATAATTAATTAATTAAATGTACCAATGGCTTTTGGACATACTTTGCACAAATGAAACGACGTGGTTACGACTTAAAATAGCATATCGTTGGCTTACTTCTAGAACCTCGTAAGTCCAGATTTTCCAAATTTTTTATTCCAGGTGAATTTGGTGCTGACTTTCATGGCGCTTCTAGTGTTAAAATCTGCTAAATCTACTGTGCATTAGCTTTCCTCTATGCTGAAATTAAAAAACCTCGTACCTATGGTGTAGCATGACTACGAAGATTTTCATTTTGCTCTCCTGTAAAATTTGCTGAAATTGACTTACGAGGTTTTAGAAGTAGGAAGCCAACGATATGAAACAAAAAACTGGTAAGTTATGCACGTCAGTTGAATGGTTTGTGCATAGAGGTCACACTGTGTTACTTTCGCTGGTCAGAAGCAACCCTAGCACTTATCGGTATATGTCACACACAAACGCAGTCGATATTGGGAGCCGCCTTACATAAGCGAACTACCGACTGAAGGAAAGACGCTGGTTTTCAAGTGCCTGATTACAGTCGATCGATATGTAATACACTTACGTGCAACTCGTGCGGTATTACCTTGCCTCAGGTAACTGAATCACGTTTCCCGACACGAGAGGAACCTTCCTGAGACGTCTAACCTCGTCACATCAACTTATTAACGTATTATAAGGGCGTGCGGCAGCACAAAGTAATACTAAAAACGCCAGTTAAGGGCGCGGTCTACCGCAATTTTCACCATTATTATTTTATTTTTTATTTGTACCAGATATTTTTTTCTTTTTTTAGACACAAAATGTGACTAAATTTGGCTCTTATGAAATTTTTTTATCACTCATAGTTTTCGCTTGATGGCTTGTTAAAGTCATATTTTTTGTATGTTTCCGTTTTAACGACTACACTAAAACTAACTGATGTACCAAACTCAAAAAAATCACAGTGGATAAAGTCATTGCAGGATACAATGACATGCTCATAAAATTAAAGATTAAAAACTATTTGTATTTTTAAAAAAATCTTTCATTTTTTAAATCTTTATTTTCAGATTCAGTATTTTTTTTAAATTCAAATAATTTTTATTTTTTAATTTTATGAGCATGTCATTGTAGCCTGCAGTGTCTTTATACACTGTGATTTTTTTTCAGTTTGTTATATCAGTTGGTTTTAGTGTAGTCGTTAAAACGGAAACATGCAAAATATGACTTTAACAAGCCATTACGCGAAAACTATGAGAGATAAAAAATGTCATAAGAGCCAAATTTAGTTACATTTTGTGTCTAAAATAAGAAAAAAAAATATCTGGTACAAATAAAAAATAAAAAAATGGTGATGAAAATTGCGGTAGACCGCACCCTAAAGTATTCCGGTCTTAGGAAGGAAAAAGGAAGGGGGCGGGGGGATTAAATAAATGAATTACAATACTGCGGTAGTCAGAACTTCCAACTTTACAAGCAAAGTTTTTGTCAGCGTGACGCGTTAGTTTAATGGTGTTCAAGCGCAAATTTATATTTTATGAATTTATGTTAGTTTTGTATATTATACTTGTGAGTACATTCTACTCTTACGAATCAATTTTAGCTGCGGTTTTCCTTGCATGCACAGGTGTGAAGGATACACCTTCATGTTTAATGCTCACAATTCAATGTCTCCAGACGCGAGTTGTCGGCAAGGAATCTGCGCTCCAGCTCAGTGACTTGCGTCTAGAGACTAGGTAGAGGCATGGTGCGCGTGCTCTGTCACCCTAACCACTTCCGCTCCTCTCGCCTCGCATAATGCACCCACCCAGGCGGATATCTTAACAGTAAATTATTGCGCCACTATAGACATTGTAAGCAATTTCAGCGTTACAGCTTATGTCCTATGTTTCTGACACTTAAGATCAATGTTTGCTCAAAATGTTCGCGAGAGCAAACGTCTAAGATTGTTTTGTCTTTGATACCAATTTTTTAAATTGTATTTGTTTCGAGAAACGTGTATGTTGTAATTAAAGTATTTATTTGTGGTTTATGTACCAAGAAATTTTATATAATAATGCGTGTATTTCTCGGCCTATGCTACAGTAAAAGTTACTATTCTGAAGAACAAAGCTCTCAAATGGTTCTTGCTTCAGTATATCGTTGGTGTCTATAATACAAGTTCTCTGAACCCTTGTTAACACTCAACTCTTTGAATAATGATAATATTCTGTGCGCTACTGAAATGAGTGGACAGATTTTATCAGCAGTGTTACAACAACGAAGTTTAGTTAGGAAGTCAAAAATTAAATAAATTAGTTTCTACGCAAGCAGTGGATAAACTTCAAAGTTGACTATTACAAATAAATACTTTGTTACGTAACACTACTTAAGAAAAAAAATTGATAGCAAGGTGTATATTACTATACAAAGTCAACAAAATATCTGGAAAAAATACTGTCGTGGGTCTTGAGCTTGCTCAAGGTATACAATGGAGGCGGGATCGTTAAGCGAGCCAATCACAGAGAACCAGCAGTGTCACTGATAATCGCCGTATTGTCTGAGGTTATGTGAAGGGAATACGTCAGTCTTGCGGAAGGTATTTACTAAATATTAAGTCATACGAGTAAACACTTTCAATAATTCAGAGCAAAGACCGTAGATCTGTTTTTCAATAAAGAGAAATTTTCTGCGTGACATTCTTATCCAACTGGAAATGCTACACAAAATGCCGCAGATGTAAACGAGGAAGTAAGTGAGGATGGTTTGTAACCAACGAAAGGAAATTAGTGTATAAAACCCAAGATTTTAAAACGATACCAGGCGTAAAACAAAGGCAAACAAGAGGAAAATAGACTGATTTGTGCGTGATTCGATGCACAACTAAGACTCGTACGTCATCAGAACGCAATAAACTTGACGATAAATAATTAAGAAGCTGGGATTAATGTTCATATAGTGCAAAGAATAGGAGACAGGTACTGATGGATAGTACAAACATTGCTGCTTAGAGGGAAACGTACCTAAAATTGATAAGTATAAACGAGCGCCTGTAGGAGAGTAAGACGCATGTTGTTTATGTTGATGAAACTCGCATACAAGTAGCGTAAACTGTCAGCTACATTCATACGTTTAAGGTATAATGAAAAAGGACACAGCCGGCCAAATAAGGGTTGCTGCCCAAACAGGTTCGGATACGGGATTTATTCCTGGTGCATTATACTTACCACATTTTCAATCCCAAAAAGGGAATTGGTGATTATCACAATAAAATTAATTTCGAAGATGTTCCAAATACGGGTCAAGTAAACATATCTTATATTTTTGGTAAGTGCATGATTGTACAATGCCTCTTCCACTTAGTGCCTAAAATAAACCCCCTACTATTGGTGATTACCGTACAATGCTATTATATAATTAATGTTGCGTATTTTGTAACGTATAAGCACGTAAAACTATTCACTCACCTACAGGAAGACAGATTCCACGCAAAATTTTATATAGAAATATTTTCCTTGTGGCAACTGTTACATGTATTTTTTGTGGGTTAACCGTTGTGCATTTTTCAGTTTTTTTTCTAATTCAATAAATTTTTGCAATTTTTCTGCAAACGTGTGTAATCGTATTTTGTGGGCTTGGCAGTTTATGCATTTTAAAATAGGACAATTTAAAAGTTAAAATATCAATCGTTGAAAAACCTAGGTGGTTTATAAGTTATTGTGATTATAGTTTGCATTATACACAATATAATTCTGTTCGTATGTTAAATTATTTCAAATTAACATTTTATTGTGAATACTTTGAAACCTGCCAAATATTTGCTGCATTTCCTCTCTAATATTTGTTGCTGAACGCCAAGCAGACATTTTCCTGTAACTCCAATACATTTATTTCTTTTTTGAATATGAAATTTAAAAATATTTGATGTGATATTCTTTTTCGCTTCGTTAACAAATGTAACATTGGTGAATCTGTATACGTACTGAAAAATAGTGTGTCATATACAGAAATCATGTTACCCTTTTCGAGGTTCTTTAATATTTTGCAGAGGCCTGCAATAATTTATACTGAACGTACCTGTGTTCCCCGCTGAGTTTTGTTTGAAGAGGGGTAAAGAAGCAACTTCCCTTCGCGGATTATTTGTTAACTTAGTCAAGTAATGCAAAATAACTGTATTAAATTTAAATTTTAGTTTAATATTTTCAATATTTAGTAATGAATATAAAAATTGGCTAAGTTTCTTGATGTGGAAATGTCCCTCGAGAAATCCCACCTCGATCCATTGACAAGTTATTAATTTTATAATTTATATTACATGTGTGTGGAATATTTGTAAGCATAGACATTAAGGTGGCTCCTTAGATAGATTTTATGTATGAGGCACCAGACCGATGGAGCTCTAAGGGCGCTGCTGACTGCCGTATTTATGCAGTGTCCCCTAATCGCGTAAACCACTCAACTAACATGCTGTGCTTCTCTGTTATTTCTTCTCGCAAAGACGCTACAAAATGTGCACGTTGTTTGCAATTGTACGAATGTAATGCAGGTGAAGTAGTTTCGTCAAGTAAGGAACAATCGCGTCGTTGCCGTATATTTCAAACGCAGATATTTAAAGGAAAGGGGAGGGGAAGGAAACATACGGCGCATCTGTGGACGACACTTGTGCAATCAGAAAGCGGAACTTGTATGTTTGCCCTGCGATAACAGGAGCTTTCCGCTCAACCAAGCAACATACCTGACTCACAACTCACACTAGCTTGAGTCAGTGTGTTAGAGTCCTCGTTTGTCTTGCAGATATGAGTTTAATGTGTTCGGAGTACTAGCGCTGTGAGACTTCCTCTTATATCACCTTGGCATGTACACATACACGTGACAGTTGGCTGGAGACGTTTAGAAGCGCCAACATCACGACAAGGCACTCCCATTGCTCAGTTCTTTCAAAGATCATATTACGACAAGGGCTCTACCCACCGATATTGTAGCTACTTTGTTTGAATATATAATTAATGTTAATTAACTAACTCTCAACTAACCAATTTTAAACATTTCGTCGGGTCTCTGCCAGAAGAAACCATGTCAAAATGAGATGCATTGACAATTTTGCTAGGAATATGTTCGTGTTGTACAGGAACATTTACCCAAGTTTAAAGTTTACTCGGTGTTTGGTACTGTTGCCTCACAATATTGTGACTTATCACATTTGGTATTTTTGCATTTTTTCCCCCACGAAATAGCATTTGCGACACTGTCACGTTTGGCAGTAGTCCGACGATACATATTTCAAACAAAAATTGTTCTACTTTGAGTTTCCTAAGAATTATTGTTACAGCATGTAGGTTTTTATTTGTGTTTTTGTTGCGCACATAATTTTAAAAGGAGTATTATTATTTTTTAAATTTTATCAAGATTCTCGTATAATATTTTTTTCTTCGATAGTTTTTTTTACAAATAATGAATTTTGTTCCAAACAATTATCTTAAAAAATATTATCGAGTTAGTAATTATAATAATTATTGAATCCCCCATTTAATTATATGGTTTCAAAAGCTTGTAAGGAAGAGATATAAAGTAATAGTAGGCCTATAATTGTTTATTGTAATTTTTATAAACGGGAAAGTTAAAATGAATAAAATCAAATAAAAACAATATTAGATTTGGTTTCGGATATCGTTGTAAACAAAAAAACTACTGATGCGATGCGTCTATAATGAACTTTTTTTATGACGCACTATTTTGTGATTTCGATTCGAAAGCAAGATATTATGCTGAATGATTGCGACATACTGGCAAAATACGTGGTTAAAACATTTAAAAACTGTTTCCTTGAGATACTCTTTTCCAGCATATAGGCCTATGGAGGTTTACATTGTCGTGATTTCACAGTAAATGTTTTCAAAAATAATTTGCGTACCACTCCCTATTAAATAAGGATACGATACTGATTACTAATAAAATTTTGGCATTTTCTCTGGTGATTTTCACAAAAAAGCGCATCTGACCTTGTGACATTTACTCCGTAAGATATGCCGGCGCATTTGATTTTATTGTTATATTTCCATCTGCCTTAAAAATTTATATTCTGAGTTTTTTTGCTTCATCACTGTTATCTGTGTTCAATGAAGAAATTATACGTGAATAGTTTTTTTTACGAACTGGAAATATTACATGAAATCCTAATACAATTACTGAGCCATATTTTGTAGCTCAAACTCCGAATGAATATTCACCTCTTTGTAACATACAAGTTAAAAAAATATACATGTTCAAAAACACATTGTTATTAGAATCAATTGGCAATAAAACACTAATAATAATTTAATTGTAAAATTGCTTTACTTCCTGATCAGTTAAATTCAATTTAAAAATGCCAGTTGCCCACTAATATAGACAGCAAAGATCTCCACTCTCTGGCGATGAGGAAAGTGATTGAGTAATAGCCCATCCACAGTATGAAATATTTATTGGATTCAATTTCTTGAATATAATGTGTCGAATAGCACAGAAATTTAATGAAGAAATATTGATGGGACTGCTTGAAATGTTATCACACAATTGGTAAGCAAATGATGCATGAAATAAATCGTGTAGCTGTATGCCAATAAAATACTAAGCCGCACGACACAAAAATATTTGGTTTAAAAAATTCAACATTTCTTATTATAATATTAATTATTATGTTCATTAAAATAAATAATGAGCATATTTATTTTTAATGCGGTTTACTTCACGTACAGTAGTCTAGTGCTTTGTCATTTGAAATCGTAATTTAAAATAGAGAACACGTCTGTGATCTTAAATACTTTGATTCAAGAAAATTTCAAAAATGCCCGAAACGAACAATTTTGACATTCAATACATTGAAAGACAAAATTACCACAGTTATGGCATCAGCATGACGTCCCACGGTATTCAATATGTTGAATTAAATAAATTTGAAAAATGAAGCGAAATTTGATCGTAAGAAAGGGTCTTAAAGCCCTGCTCTCTAGTTTCTACTTTTTTAACTTTATTAATTTTTTACGTCTAAACGAGAGCAGATATCAAAAATCGTCTTCTCCATGTTGGCTGATTTATTCAAGGCAGTAAACGCTATAATTTTAGCTAATTATGTAATTACCGAAATTCTGGTTAGTTGACTTTTTAGTCAAAACCGTATAATTTCTAGTTTTCAAAAAATTAGTTGCCTCGAAAAAATAAAACATTTCAAGCAAAACTCCCGGACAGATTTTTGATATCTGCTCTCGTTTAAGTTTAAAAAATAAGTATCGCAAAACAGTTGGACCCGAAGAGCATGGCGCAAGTTTGGAATTGTTGCCCTCGCTGAATCCTGGAATTCGGATGATAGAAGCAGGCAGAAGAGAAGGAGGAAAACAGCGAAGGATGCAACAGTTTTATTGCCTCGTGACACAGAATCCAGATGCTCTTATCTTGAAGCTGGCGTGCTCTCACGTACGGCAGTTTTCCCTTCTTTCAGTTTTGTTTATCGCAAAGGAGTCGCGATATTTGCAGCGTAACGCTGCTGCCTGACTGCTGCTATCCGGGCAGAATCTCTCGCTCGTTCGCAGCCTTTCTCCACTGACGACAACTCGTGCGAGCCCTGATAACAATCCTGCACAGAAGGCTCTTACTCCCACTACTAAAACTGCGTCTCATTTTTCATACGCGAAATTTGCCGCCCAAGAAAAAAATATCATTATTACAGCCCTGAGTTGGTCACACATATAAATTTGCTCCAGTTTTCCTCAGTGCCTTTTTGGCAGCGTGTCTTTTTAACAGTTCTCATTTGACTGCACCAATCAGATTAAGGTCGCAGAATATTTAGGAATACAGAAGTGAAATAGCCGGCTGAACAAGAAACTCAGTCATACACACCAGCAAAATGGCGTCGCTGGCCAGCAACATGGCGGTAACGCGTACCGTCAATCAGCGTTAGGAGGCTGCCCTGCTAACCGACAATCAGGCCAATAGGAAACCTGTAGTAACATGCAAGGCCAACCACACACGGGGCTTGTATCAACAGTCTCAGGCAGCCAATAAACAGCGTAGTTCGCCCGCATCAAAGAAGCTGCCACGTCATCTCACGTCTGTATTATTGTTCAGTCTGTGATAAGGCTATGGACATGCCATACGTAGGGCCATGAACTTTTCGCGGAAATAAATTATCCCCAGTTTGTTTCCGTGTATTATGTTCACGTCTTCAGTTCTGCTTCATAGTCTGTGAGTGGATGTTTTAACTCCTACATGTCTTGAGGTTCTACCGGCAAATTACATTACCTTACAAGCTCTTTCTTGCAAGAGAACAAATTTTTTTTACTCTGTAGGGAAGGATTGACTTAACCTAATTACTGTACGAGTCAAAATTCATCTGAGCTGGCACTTTTTTAAGGGAGAGTATTATATATTTTTTTGTATATTTATTTTCGATCCATAATATTTATTCAAGTTAAATTTTCTCTTCGGCAAGACATAGGATATACAGGGCATCACGGGTTGCATTTTCCTGAGAGCATGGTACAAATACATTTCTTAGCGGATGTAGCACATTTTGTCTACATACCAGGCACAGAACCGTTGTGTCCGTTTTTCCGGTAAACGGTGCTTTCTAAGCATTTGCGACAAGAACACCTTTTTTGCTCCTCACAGCCCGAAAAGTCAACGTGTAATGTTCACAAAACATAACGCCAACGTAATTATATGCGATGTAAAGGAGGCAACCCCTATTATTTTCATAAAATTGGAATGTTAGAATGCTGAAATTACTAAATGTTTAAGAGCTCAATAATACTTAACACCGCCCGAAGAATCGTAATTTAACTGCTAACCATTTTTTATATTTTGACAAAATACGATTTTCAAACTCGATTTTCAAGGGCTTATTCCGCCCTTAATAATAACTTTTCTTGAAAGTGTCCTATATAATGTCTACTTCATTTTTCATGAGGAAACACCTCCCGGAGTTGGGGCTGTTAATTTCCTGACACTCTGTATTCATAATAAACGGCTTGACATTCTTAACAATGGAATCTGCCATTAATTTGCCATGCAGAATCATTACAAGGCCATTATAGGTTTATTTTCAAGAATGATTACAAGCCCAATATAAGACGAACATATAACACGATTACGATCTCCAAAGTTCATCATGAGTATCTTCTATGCCTCAATATTGCCACATTTAACAAAAATATTTTAAAACAGAACTTACGGCAGAAAATGTATAAATAAATGTTATCATCTTACTATCCTCCTTAAGGGCGCTGCCTACCTCAGGGCTTTGTCGGGAGTAAACATAGGGAACCATAAATGGCCCTTGTCTAAGGTGAATGAGCTCAGTGTAATATGATGCAATATGTAAATATCTATCCTTGCTGTCGCTACAGTTCACTGGTAGACAGCGTCCTCATGGACACAGCGTATCTGCACGTTATAGGATCAGACATGTAGGAGCTATAAGGTCGACTTTGAAGCGTGTATCAAATACAGTTTCGCCACAACGACCCAAGTGCTTAAGGGGCCTCCCTAGTTAGACTACATTTGTGTATGTGAGGCAGGAGCAGTAAGGCTGACACTAACCGGCGTATGTAATGCATTAACACCTCTCCGTACAAGCCCCTCAGATGGCGTGCAGTGCTTTACTATTATCATTATCACTGTGGGACTTTAAGCGCTGATCACATCATTTTTTATAAGCAGCATAGTTCAAAGTCTAGCGCTTGTTTCTATAGTTGTGTGTTCCGAATCCGATTGTTAATTTTCCAGATACGGCAGTCTGAAAATGTCATCTTTGGCCGTTTTGAGGGACTAGATAATAATGTTTCTAATAAACGAAATGTTAAAACTATAACGACATAGTTTGAAGTGAGTGTACTTTTCGTAGATATAAATATATAAAGTGCGTTAAATAGTTTCGTCAAAATGAGAACAGTCATAAGCCGCTCCTACGCATTTGAAGGAAGGTAGAGACGCCACGTAGGTAGTGTCCAAGATTCCCACCTATATATTGTTATTATGGGACTTTCAGCGGTGACCATATAATGTTATTGTTGGTGAGTCATTAGCAATGTTTAGTTACATACAATTAGTACATGTTGTAATATGGTAGTCGGAGAAAGCTGTTTTTATGTACAGGGCTTCAAAACCGTGTTTTTAGTGATCATTGTGCCTTAACAATGTCTTTCCGTCTTTGTCCGTAGTGTGTTTTCTTTTCGTATAGTAGCACAATAGGCACTCATGGAATGGTTTCGTAAAAAACGTTATTACGCATACACTGACGCGCATCTGAAGCGCGTGAAAGACGGCGACCTTAATGCGCTACCTTCTAACAGAAAGTTGAAAAGTACCTTTGCTTTCTTGGTTTTAGATCCCGTAGTCCTGAGTATTTTACTGGCAATGCAGTTACACTGATCTTTCAAGTTGTCTTCACTATTAAAAACTCCGTAAATTCATGGAAGTATTTACAGAAATGTACTGTAACTGTATGGAAGTGGCTTCCGTAATTTTTGTGCACTCGTTTCGCTTGCCTTCCATACTATTGGCGCGACACACACATCTTCTGTTCTCGCTTCGCCTGTCCGGCAGTGGCCCGTGGCGCATGTCACTACAAGGAGCTTATCACTATTGAAAAAAAAAATCGCACGCCATCTCTTCATTTCGTGCCAGTGGATATGCGCCTTTAAAGTCATGTATTCCTATACATAGTAAAACGTTTTTCTTATAGTGGTACTGATGAAGCTGTGTACCATTACTATGTCAGAAACATTTTTATTGTATAAAGTTATTCTCTTTCCTCTGAATGGAACTCGCTCATTGACCCTCTGGTCACTGTGGTACGATGGTTAGATCGTCTGCCTATCCTAAGGTCGTGAATTCAAATCCCAGCGAAATCGAGAAATTATTCCGTTTACTAAGCATAACATCAAGATCTCGAGAAAACATAGAAAAGAAGAGTATTTGCTATTTATGGAAAGTTGAGTGCCAGTAATTTAATAGAAAGTTAATTCTTGTGAGAAAAACGGCTTGCACGTAATTTTACGGGGGATTTTTGTAATGAAGCCATGATCTTACGAAGACTTCTGGATAATTTATTCCCTGTAGCCTACCTTTCCGTAATTTCACGGAAATTTTGTCTAGTAGTGTAGTCAGTATTTTTGTCTTCTTCCATCTGTCTGTCATTTATTTTCCTTTGGAGTTATCAACGTTATTTGATTGTATATATCGCCTTGAGCAAACTACTAGATATTGTAGTCTTTATCTTCACTGTACGTAATACTTTCGCAGTTTTCCCCTGTCATTTGTGTGTTTTGTTTGAGGTTCAGTTAAGTCGCATTTTTTTTCGTATGTTCTTTTTGAGGATCCGTATATACAATCCATAGAAAATTAGCAGCAACATCTGAATCCAGAAAGTGATATTGCTCCTAAAGAGATTAGTAAACATATCACATGAAACAGTGCTAATTGCATGAAACCAAATACTGTAGGTTTTTCGAAGCTAACAAGAATGTATGTATGCAAGTATATGAGACTCGGTAAATTTGGCAGTAGTGATAATTTAGCACTATTTGGTGTTCATTTTGTTTTTAACTAAATTCAATGTTTTAAACTATTTCTTAATCTGTTAAGTTAGGAACACATCGTTTAATAAAAACGTGTTTCAGAACTAAAACCGCGTTAATGGGTGAATGAATATTGCATGAACACATTAGTCCCAACTTTTTTAGTACTGCCAAACTAACCCACACACTTACGCATACACATACATACATATATATGCATAGGTCTATACATATACCTATATGAAAAGAGAGAGAGAGGAGTTAGAAAACATGTTTTATAAATTTGCGTTATGTTGCAAAAATCATTTTATTATTGTCTACAAATAAATTAATATTTTTTTTTCGTCAAAAACTTTCTCAGCAAATATTTGTAAGGTATTAACTTGATGTAGCACAAGACTTCTTCACCTCCTGCTATCAGCAGTCTGAAAATATTTTTTTTCTTCTGCTGTATTGTAAAGTATCATTTACTATGTATAAAGCGCCACTCTGGTGACGTATATTTGTTCATGAAGATAACAAAAACTTTGATCTGAGATGCTCTTTTACTGAGGTTTCCTATATTGGCTTCCAAATACTTGAAGATTTCAATTGACTTTAATCGCTACTTTATATTCCACATCGTCTTGAACTTTTCCACGCGAGGCTCATATCCCCAGACGAGAAAGATTTATTAACATCGCTAAGAATGTGAAGTCTCGAACACACATCTTTTCAATTTCGTTCTCGGCAGGGTAAGGAGCATAAAATATGAGAAAATGTGACCTTGGTAATTCATCGTGTGGGCACACAAAATACGTGACTGATTATGACAAGCATTATCGTCGCGTGTTAGAAATTATACTTTTGTGACGAAATTATGAAACATGTCTCCAGTGTGTGTACATGTAAACTAAAATAAATCGCATTTCAAGGAAAGATCGTCGAGTACTTTCAAAACATTGTGCGCATTAGAAACTCATTTCCAAGCTCGCTGAAACAGCATAAAGCCTTGTTTAAATGTTTTAGTTATCTGACAGGGCTTAGGAAGAGCACAATCTCCCGGTAGTCAAATTAAACCAAACGAAGATGGTCTTCGCGAAACAGTCTTAAACGGGATTAGATATTACAGTTTTTGTTATTAACTTAACACAGTAAATCGAACGTCAGGTTTTCCACTATCACGCATAAAACGTATTAAAGTATGTTAAGAAATATTAAAAAAATTAATAAAAGGCACGATTTTGTCGCGAAAATATTTTTCACCATTCTGTTTCAGTGCCTGATGTATACATCGGTAGCTCTGCCTCATGGTTATTGGTAACGCGCCTTTGTTCAGACACGTCTGTCATTTGACTACATCAAGCAGAATAATATTGCGAGAACATACGTCTGTGGTTTGTCAGTATAACCTCAAGACAAGCGAGGGTTACAACATCGAATGGCTGACCATAAAGCAGAGCTGCAGATGTGAACATAAAGCTTCGCAACGAAGTGGTACGAATCCATTTTCGCCACAAAATCGTGTGGCTGTACTTATGAGTAACGTATGCGACAATGCAAGAATTCCAATACTGTTGGTCTCTGAATCCCCACTATCTACCGTACTATTGGTCCACATCACATCTGACACACATACTGTACTGTTCAACATTCGTTTTGTGTCGACTTTCGACTATCATTTAATGAGGTGTCGAGTTGTTGACATACGAATCAAAGTATTAGAACAAATCAAGTTTTCACCAGCATTGTTCGAATTATTTTTATTTCTGTGAAAATAAAGGTTATTTTTAATGACAGATATTTTGAGACTACGAACCAATATTTTTTTAAGGAAAGAGAAATACGTGTACATTTCGAAGCGTATCTCAAAATATACTTGGCCATAGACTTAAAATTGTTACTAGAAACGCACTTGCCGACACACTGGAGTACATTTGAGCATTAAAAAAAACATATTTCTATAATAATAATAGTAAAGGCATTTTACCTTTTCTTACACTTAACCACTTAAATTACATACAGTTTTGAATATTATTAAACATTAGGTACTTACAACTAATAACAAGTAGAATTTTTGTTTACAACTAATGAATCCAAGTGGTACAGCAAGAAATAATTTTGATCAGTACTGTTCTTTTATTTGCAGTCTGCTCTCTTTGTTACCACAACTAATTGAAATACATTCTTAGTTTTCGATGACAACTACATGAACCCTCCACACAGCAGACATACATACAAATCCAAAAACTCGGACAAATTATGAGTACTGATGATGGTATATCGCGAAAATATTTTGTGGCAACATACCCTTGAAAACGTTGTATTTAATTGCAACATATATGACTGACTGGGTGCTGTACGTATGACACAACGTAAATGTATGCAGACGTCAAATATTACAGTAGTGGTATTCTTATTGGTTCAGTCAAATAGGACAATAGCTTCACGTACATGAGAAAGCCAGTAATCTTCTGATAAGCTGAACGTACGTTGAAATCCAGCTAACAGTCGAGTTTTCCCGCGATTAACCATCATCTCTATTAATTCGTTATAAACTGAGATCACAGTACACTGACTATGTGTGCATCTCTGGACATAAATAGCCTTCTTATGCAACATGTAAACAGTCTTCTACACCGGTCTTGAAAAGTTTAAAGCGCGTGCCAGGAGGCCGCCATAAGTATTTAATATTCCACATGAGACATCGTGTATACAGACTTACTTGTTCTTTTTTCCTGTGAGAGTTGTAACGACATAATTTAGCTCGCGCGCACGGCGGGTTGCATACCTGACGACCAGCCAGGCGGCGTGTTTCAGAATCCTCGAGCGGCACTGCTCAACTGCATCACGACCGACGTTATATTTTTTTGCATCGCACCGTCGTTAGTCTCAGAGATGGCGGTAATAAATCTGGTGCGATGTTGTTCTTTCCGCCGGCGTGCTGTAGCGTGCCAAAAGAAACAGCAAATAATCCAGGGCGCAATTTAGGGCATCTAAATCATTCGGAACGAACGCGGAAATATTTATTGTAGCTTACTCTGGGGTGGTCCAACTACTTGGTCTATTAATCAGGACCTCTGGTCATTAGGTCGAAGGTCAAATGCTGGGTTACCGGGAGTATATAGTACAGGAAGGAAAACAGTAATTGAAATATAACTACTACGTAATAAAGTTTGTGTTAAGTCAATCATAATTAGCTTATTGTTGAAATTAACTATTTTTGTTGCTTAAACCAAGTAATATTGTGGTTCAAATATTGGTACAGTAAAATATTTGTTTCCTGTGCATAATGTTTCAATTTGAATCGTCAAAAATTATCTACTATCCACGTAGTGTTGAATGCCGAACTTGCACATTATCGTAATTTAATATAATTGATCAGCTCTTGCGGAATGATAGAGCGCTAATGTTCGGCGCATACTTACAGGTACGATATATGTATCAAAATATTACGTATGTAATTAGTTTTATGTCTAAATTTTTTATTGTGATCATTTGTGTGTCTATGAATACCATAAGATACACCCGAGGAAATTTATCATGATAAATACTTTTGTATATGATAGTAGTATTCCATACACATGGAAGTCACCACCAAAATGCGAAACGAAATATTAAACTACCTTTATAGTAAATGATGTACAGACTTTAAAACTATCTAGGTACTGCGTTTGCACGAAAGGAGCATTGTTTAACCAACATAAATTTACTTATAATTTGGTTAATTCTGTACTTATTAATTCCTACTGTGCATATCTATGTTTCACCACACCTGTGAAAGTGTCTATAAAACTCTACCTGGTGTTTTTTGCAGTGCTATTCTCAGAGAATTTCCTGTGGCTGTGGTTGAAAATTGGGATTCCAAAATATGTAGGAAATGTTCAAAACAAAAATCTTCGAAAAAATTACGACGTTCAATTAATTGAGAGACAAATGAATTGCCGCGGTTGTGACGTAAATATGATTTCACGTGGCATTCACTAAGCTGAATTTGGTAGAAGTGGAAGGATATTTTAATTAAAACTGAATTGTGCAAAAGGATTATAGTAAATTCTGATCTTCAGTATAATTGCCACAAAACTTGCAAGGCAACTCCACGACATTTATGAACATCGATTACACTAACAATTATGTACATTTATGTATTACCGAAAAAAATAATTGTATTAACACCAACCAAAAATATTTTAAATATTTTGTTACGTGTTGGCGTAGGTGCAGCCTTTGTCAACAGACAGAGCATTTTGTTGGGTTAACAAAGCCGATTGTTAAGCTTTGCGTGTTTGGTTTAGGTAACAAAATATAGTGTTATCATAAGTACACATTTCTTTGGCACTAGTCAAACATATATTTTGTAAAAAAATTTATATTTTTTCAGGAAATGAAAATACTGGGTACCGCTCTTCTAGTGTATGATGTATTATTATGTTAATGAATGACTACAAAACATTTTAAAAATTGTTACTTTCAGGGATTATTTCGCTTATTTTTTATCACTGTGTTATGATTGCTGTAACAGAAATAACACACTAAAAGATTAGTACTGTTGTAGGTATCATACTTCTGTTAAAATAGGGAAAACAGTCCGGTTAGGTTGTCAGTAATATCTACATTGTTCTTACAACAATCTGTACTGTAGAAGTAACAATATGTTCTGTAGAAGGAGTAAAGAGCATCTTTATTTTACAAATCATATTGTTGCTTGTAGCTGTACTTTCAGTGAGGAAAAAAATAAATTTAAATGTTTATTGTACTTCATAAATAACACTGAATTAATTTATCAAATAACTTTTGAATAAGGAACGTATACATGCAAGTATTTTGAAAAAATAAAAAAATATCTTGGGAGGTGTTAAGTTTCGAACCACTCTCCCCACGCTTAGAACGAACGTATTTTACCACTTTTTTTTATAAATGTTAGGCTCCTTGCCGAGATCATACCATCGCTAACGAGCCAAACTTCCCCCCTTTACAACTTTATTACTAGACAAATCCCAGTTATGACAGTTTCATTGACTCTTACAATTGAAATGACTCAAACGGACAAACACAAATTTTTACACCCAGCCAGGCCTGGGAATCGAACCCAGAACCCCTCCACTAGACTACTGTGACTTTCATATCGCTTGGTCTTTATTTATTTGTATACATTCAATGTACAGATCTGTAATAAATATTTCTTTTAAAGCACGCAATTAATACAAACATTCACTTTATTCCAGAAAAATACTTTTCAGGGGTTGTGATCTTTGCATATGTAATTTCCGGCGAACTTACGATTTTTGTAGGCTACACAATTTTTCTAAGTTTTTTTTGCAAACGAAATCCTTTTAACATTATAATGTAATAATTTTACAAGGAAAATGTTTCCACATTTACAAAAGTTTGTACAACTACGAAGAAGTGCCTTGTCATATTTTACAAAATAATTTACAGTGCAGGAACTGTCTGTATAGGTACAAAGAATTCCTTTATTGTACTACAAAGCTTACCTTTGTAACTTCATAAAGTAATTATTTTACAAAGAATAGCTTTGTACTTTTACAAGGATTTGTAAAAGTACAAGGAAAATCCTTGTAAATTTTACAAATATTTTTTAGAGTGTATACTCCTCATACGATATTTGTTTAGTTTTGTTTATTTAGAAAACATATTTGAATTAACAAATGCTTTCTCCACTTATTAATCTGTTCGGATAGTGTTGACTAAACAGTACACATCAAACAGCTACTTTTCAACAATTGTGTCAGTTACCGATAGTAAGTCTCTATAAATTGTCGCAAAACTATATTTGTAGCAGCTTTTTTCATTACCTAGTTTCCTTAAATCGCTTCAGGTGAATGTAGGTGCGGTTCCTTAATAAAAGCCAATGCGTATCCCTCTCCCAGTTCTTGTCAATGTATCAATTTGTCTCTAACTGTCGCTAATAGCCTCGAGACGTAAAGTCCACTCACCTTGTTTCTATGCATTACGTGCACATCTGCAGCTATACCTCATGGCATGAGAGTGGATGTTGTTATCGCTTATGTGTCTTGGGATTCTACCCGCAGGTCACAGACGCATGGTGTTGCAGTAACGTTATTCTGACTACTACAGTCATATGAGACACTTCTCTGCACGGTTACATTCTTTCAATAAAAATAAAGCAGATGTGCAGTTGTGTAGGTACGTGAAGCATTGAAACCAGCCGGGAAAAAACTATTTTTTGAGAAAATTTCAGTTCCTTAGAGATATTGGTCCGCCATTAGTAAATGAAGAAGAAAAAAATTGCAAACGGACAGCTCGTAGTCTATGTAACTTTCTTTGCTTTCAGTCGTGTACATTTTTATAATATTAACAAAATGACTTTATTATTTACTATAAGTTATCTGACATGACTGTATATTTTCTGGAAGGTTCTAGTAAACATTCATAGCGATGCAAAGATATTACATTCGTGTAATATCTTTCCTTTATTAGTAGAGATGTTTTTTTTTAAAGTATATACCGATACTATATAAGATTAAAAGTAACGAACAAGGTCCTAATCACTTCATCAGCCACAATTGTTTGCTGTAGGCACTAAGTTTCGTTGCTCGTTACGACTCTTCAAGTGTGGAAAAATAAACTACCACTCCGGCGTGGAATTTTCGGAATTTCACTTCGTGATGCGCTGGTTTGCCCTCTTCTATAATTACTGTTATTTCAACAAGAACTTCAAATCGTTTGCCAGACACGCACGCTTGGAAACATTCGAGTCCCTAATGACGCCGAGGAACGAATGAAAATAGTAGAGGACGCTAACGTTGCTCGAGATACGTTTACGATGTTTACACGTGACGCTAGGACCAGTCACGTGTCGTGTAACATCTCGCCCTGATGCGACGCGGCAGACGTGAGACCAGAGAAATCTCCACCAAGCACAGTCTATGGCTATAGGTGGTTATATTAAGTAACCTGCAGGGACAAGGTAGGTTTACTCGGTCACCTGACCAGGTTTTGTCGATCGCTAGGCATTGTCTGAACACTTGCTAGCAACTCAGCCACCTTCCTGCTCGTGTAAGACTCCTGTCGCTTCTGCGTCTCTAACATTCAACATCGTTCAAGGTAGGATGTGAATTTATGAGGGCGTGGTACATAAATAAGCGCTGAATACTTCAACTGAGATCTACACTTTTTGAAAGTCAGTATAGAAGAACTACAAAACAACAATCCTCGATATTTATATTTGCCAACTTTATGATCAAACATTTACCCAGAATGATGCATTTGTTAAGCGTGATCCATTGCGCCGCAATTAAATGTACGATATTTCGGCGTCAGAGATTGTGCTTCTGACATACGTTACTCGAGAAAAATTTAAGCTCAGAAAGTTGGCAAAAGCTATTGTCTGGAATTGCTGTTTTTTTATTTTTTCAACTTGGCTTCGAGAAACCTACCATTATAAACTGATGCATGCTTTTAACGCCGAATTACATACCACGCAATCTCGTGGTTTCGAAAAAAATTTTAAACGTAAATTAATGCATATATCAAAAAGCCATTCTTACAGTTTTAACACTTACATGCCATTGCTTGTATCTGAATGTTTTGTTGCAATACACCCAACAGATTATTAGATTTTTGCCCCTGAAATGTCACATATTTTGTTGTCAAAATAAGCTAAAATGAAGCAAATTAATTTTTTGCTAGCAAACGGTACATTATTAAAAACAACTCTCTTGCAAAACTGTGTATCGTATGACAGTAAACAGTCTCAAATTTTTTCAGAGTATTTGGTTAAAAAGGTTTGCGTTATTTGCAGTTTAGTTTTTCATTTGCAAAATCCTTTAATTTCGTTAGACTGGTAACAAGATATGTTTAGGCTTTAAGAGGACTAAAATTTCCGTGTTTGATGCGCGGAGACAGTGACGTGATAAGGTTCAGGTTTCCACACTCGACGGTAATAGCATCGCTCCTGTTCGCGGCGAGTTAAAAGTGGCGTGCAGTGTTTTCCTACTGCTCTTTTTCCTGTGGGAGTTTAATCGGCGAGCGTGCAATTTTATTTATGGAATGTAATGTTTAACTCATGCTCCGAACGTTGTGTTTTACGAATCTGGGTGGTATTTTTCTAGTCACAGCTGTCTATAAAAAAAAAAACTTTTTTTTTTGGCCATTTTGAGGGGCGCCAAAATTATGTTTCTAATAAGAATGTTGCATTTTTAAAATTATAGAAGCCTAGTTTTGACCGTTTGTTCTTTTCGTAGGTAAACATATTGTGCATAAGTTAAGTGGTTTCGCGTAGAATGGAATAGGCGCGGTACACTGCAAACCGTTCATGCGACAGGTGCGTAAGTCTCTTAAGACATGCTCTGGTATCGGAGCGATGTGTGTTCGATTCTCAGTCGTTAACTTTTACATTTCTTTATTTGGTAAGTTTCTCTTTTACATAATGAGTTTAATATTTCAATACGTGTCATGTGGTAAATGGGAGAAGAGAATATTATCAGGGTTAACAGTGAGGTCTTGACGAAACACCAGAACGGGGATAAACGGGAGACACCTGAGAAAAACCGACTTCAAGAGGCAGGAGCAACCCCACCACACCCTAAAATGTAAAAGATTTTTGTAAATTTTATAAATAAATTTAATTTTTTTTTACAAAAGTTTGCAGGTAAACGAACAGGGGATTTTTTGTAAAAATATTTAAGAAAACTTTTTATAGTGTATTCAATTAAAATCACGAGTGTTTAGGAAATTTTATAGTTTAATACAGTTTATTGGTCTTGCATATATTTTGCTGGAATAAAATGATTGTTACTATAAATGACGTTCTGCGAAATATAGAAAGTTAAGGAACTAAAAACGTTAATATGCAGATAAGTTAGACATCTCTAAGTTCAGATGATTCAAGAAGAATAGTACGTGGTTAGTAATGAGATGGATATACATATATTTGATTCGCACTACTTATAGAAATGTTTCTTTTACTGAAAATAATTACACGTAAAGGTTATTTGTTTAACTACTGTACAAATAGCTTAAATTCATTTTCATGACAAGAAAAAAAAATGATTCGCTTTTCATTTTTCTATAACTTACCTCAATGTTACAAACATATACCTCGTAACATTAACAAGAAAAATTTCGTAATTTGTTTAAAGCATTTCCTTGACAACTGGGTTTCCAATAATAATTGGGCCACAATGGCCGAATGGTCAGACTATTTACCTCCCACTAAGGCGACCCGGGTTCGATTCCTAGCGGGGTCGGTCCCCGGATTTTCGCATGTGGGAATCGTGTCGGACGATGCCGCAGGTCGGTGGGTTTTCTCGGGGATCTCCCGTTTCCCCCTCCCCTTCACACCGGTGCTTCTCGATACTCACCTCATGTTATCCCTCACCAGCGTTAAAGGCCTCGATGTTGAGCGTTGACCAAAATCTCTCACTCACTCACTCCAAGAATTTTCCCTGTAAAAGTGCAAAATATCGAATACGTGACTATATTGGCCAATTAGCTGTGGTTGTGCACTTATTACAGATGGAGTACTTTCAACAAACTAAACCATGTCGTAGATTACTATTTAGTGCGAAGGAATTGAACCTGGATTGTCGAGGTAGGAAACGAGTGTTGTGGCCGCGACACTCTTGCACGTCATTAAAATTTGTATTTACACTTGTGAAGTAATACTTACTTGCGTGTAAGTATAGCTTATTTCCACAAATGTTACGGTGTAGGAGCGTTCCTGGATAATTTTTGTGTGTATAATTTCCGCGAATTCCCCGGCAGTTTATTTCGCTGACGGTATATATTGTTGTGTATCGAAGGAGGGACAGCGAGGCTACACTGGACTGTCGTAACACACCGGGAATATATCTTGACGCAAGGAACGAGAAACACGCCTTTAACGCCAACACAGAAGTGGCTCTACCTCACTGTCTAGTGAGAGCAGGCGTTGTTCTCACGTCTTCCTAGAAGCTGAGGTACCTCAACACTTGTACACTGTCAAAAATTGAGGTAAAATACCCTAACATGTTAAGAGTGTTCATGTAGCAAAAGTGCGGTGTAGTGTTCGTTCTATAGACGTTACTTGTGACTACATTTTACACTTTTAAACTTTTTTAGCTCTCATTTCCCCATAGCGCCATGTCAAAGTTAGAATTTGCAAGTCTCAAGAAACTGGTATAACAAAAACCAAGTGACTTACTAGAATGAGATAATTTACACTGAAATGAGATATTACAGGCCACGTGCTAAAAGATTTAGAAACACACAATGAAATTCCCTTGTACTTTTTTTAAATTTTTTAATGATGGCAAGTTACTTCATTTATGGCAATTTTTAAGTACGACAAATGGACTTTGTTGTGTGTTCTTGAATATTTTAGCATGTGACCTACAATATCTAATTTCAGTATAAATTACGTCATTCGAGTAAGGAAATTGTTTTTTGTTATTCTTATGTTCCCGTAACTTTAAAATTCTAACTTTGACATGTCTCCCTATGGAAAGCTAAAATATTTTTACAAATGGACAATGTACTCTAAAGTAACGCTTATAAAATGAAAAGTATGTCGTGCGAATATAAAATTATGAATTTTTACCACGTGAACACCCTTAACAGTCCACGGGGATGCCTCGCATCAAGGCTATCCGAGTTCACGTCTCGACGGGGCCGGCTCAGATTTGTAGGGTCTACATGTCGAGTCGGCGAGTTCCTCTGGGATCTCCCGTTCCTATTGGTTCTACATTCCTGTTTTCCTCCATATCTCGTATCATCTTTCACTAGTGCTGTAAACGTTGCTGCTTAGCGCTTAGCATAATTTCTTCTTCGCTTTTATCTCTAATTTCCAGGGAATCAAAACGCGCTAGAATTAAGTCGCCTGTATACAATCACGAAGTAACATCAACACTGCTGGTCTCTGTATTATCACAAGTACTGCTGTAGATATCAATCTTATGTTAAAATAGGCATATAAATACAGTTCGGCTGTGGGTTAGTCTTTGAATCGCTCCTGCAACCATTTCTTCTGTAGAATGCGTGAAGAAATTTTTTCTTGTACAGAACATATTGTAGGATCAATTGAGATACCACAGAGAACTAAACTGGATTGTTTGGACAGCAATGTTTAACAGACGCACGGTCATACAATAATTGTTTTTCCTCTGTGCATCCTATTGAGAACAACTCGACTTGCTGAAACACATTTCGAACTCAGGTAGTGTGGCCCCTTGAGAAGTATTTTCTTTCACTTGTGCGGTAAAATTTGAGTATTTTATTAGAGTACTTACTTCCTCTATTCCCCGGACATTATCTGCCTCTACTCTCCGTGTGCGTGTGCTTCGTCTTTTACCCGTATTCTCTACACTTCTCTCTCTCTCTACTTCTCTTTCGTCCCATGAGTCAATATCGTATATGCCCCAGGCCATGCCACGCCCCTTCGGAGAATAAACCTCGAGACCTTAGTTTTTTTACGACTCAAGTCCAGGAATGAGGCTCGCCTACTTAGGTAGGCCACTCAATGGTGACTTGAGATGTGATAACGCAGCTGTGTCTTAAAATATACCTAGAACACAAAACTGGTACATTCCTTTGGAAGCCTGATAACACCTTGACGGTATGCTCGCATATATAGGTGTCGCACGATTAAGGTCAACCTTTAGAAACTCAACTGTTGCAAAAGAGAATCTGAAAGTATTACATTTAGTGCTATGAAATTATTTAAAATAAAAGAACTAAAGATGCTATATTTATTTTAAATAATCGCGAGGTACTAAGGGTACAATTTTCCGTGCCGTTCTTCAAAATGTAGATTTATAAAGGGCTGAACTTACCTTGCGGAACTTATACGTATGGCAAGTCTTCGATGAAACTGTTTTTGTTCCTGAAGTTTGAAGACCAACAAAGGGGTAGGAAATGACCGAGAAGTGTTTCTGCAGCAGTTAGTTTAAACGCCTTATGTACACATACAGCTATGCTTCATTGTCACATCTGTTTCTCTGCTTCAAGGTCAGTGATTGGTTGTTCTTAACTCTCAGCATCTTAGGCTTCTGCTCGCTAATCACAGACGCGTGGTGTCGGCACAAGGGTTGGCGCAGTAGCTAGAGCACCCGTTTCCCACCTAGGCGATCAGGGTTCGATTCCAGGAGAGCTCGGTCCCCGGAGTTTTGCATGTGAGAATAATGCCGGACGATTCCGTTGTTGGGCGTGTTTTCGTGGGGATCTCTCGTTTCCACGTCCCTTCATGCCGGCGCTGCTCCATACATCATGTTACCCTTCACTCGCGCTAAACACTTAGATGTTAAGAGCTGATAAGAATCTCTTCTCTTCACTTGTGCTGTTGCAGTAACATTATTTAGATTGGCAGAGTCTAATGAGTGACGCCTGTAGATAAAGACTTTGCCAATAATCACGGACCCGAGTTGCACATGCTCACATGAAATATTGAAACAAAGTTGTACAAACATATTTTTGCACAAATCAAGGCTGATAGTAATAGTGAAAGCATATTTTTAACTATTAATGTTTTGGGCTTATTCCCACAAATCACAGACGTGTGAAGAAGCCATTTTTACCACTTTTGAAGAGCTCGGTAATTATGTTCTTAATAGGTCCTAAGCTGACACTATATTGTTTAATTGCTTCGGCATAGTTTTCTTCTTTTCGTAGATAACCACATTGGAAACACGATTGATAATTATACATGGAAAATCGGGAGGGGCCGTGTACGATCCCCGCCTCCGGCCATCCTGATTTCAGTTTTCCATGATTTCCAGAAATCACTCCAGGTGAATACTGGAATGGTTCCTGAACAGATCTTTATTGCAGAAACCCTATATTATTAAAACAGTGATAAGGACCAGACTGCCACACTCGACGATAACCGCATATTCTCAACACGCGGGTACAGTGTTTTCGTGTATATTGGGTCGGTGACACTACAATCTTATTTGTTGATAATTTGTGGTAACGGCCAACACAGGCTTATAGTTATGTGTTTTACGAATCTGGTGAGTATGTTTCGAGTTACAGCGGTTTATAAATAAGTTTTTTTAATCAAACTGTTTCCAATATCTAACCCTTCTAAGATGCGCGTGTTTCCTTTTTAAATTCACATAATTATAGTTTGAAATGTGTATATTTTCATTGATGAAAGTATCATGAATATGTTTAACAGTTCCACTTAAAAAATAACAGTCGAATCACGCTACCACAATATTCATTCAAGTACACAGACCTCTTAAGATGTTAACACCGCACTGAATGCACGTGTACATAAATTTAACCAAATTGGAACTCATTCATGGCAAAGAATGCTGTGATCAGTAATTAATGCAAAACGCTCTATTGTTTACCTGATCTCGATTCTTCTTGACAAAGGCCTTCTTGAACACTTAATTGAGCAATCATGCTCATGATTCCCTCGCTGCTCTACGTAGTAAAAATGCCAGTTTCTCAAAATTAAATCGTACCAAACCTGTTGCTGAATGTTTTTTTCTTTCAAACTGTTGTGTTTGTCATACTGACACTTAAAGAACTGCAAATATTTTGTTTGGCTACTAAGACAAGATGCAAGTGAGTCGCCTAGACAGGCAAAAACAAGAAATTATCTGTACTTACATTTACCGCAGTCGCATATTGGCCTAATCGTATCGGACACGCCTGCTGTACTCTGTATGCAATGCTCATTACTGGCACAGCCACGCTTTTGTGACGAAACGATTTTTGCGCCATTTTGTTTCAATACATTACGTGCACATCGCCAGCTCTGCTTCATGTTTATCGGCAGTGTGCATTTACTTAGACACGTCTCTGATTCAACTGCACCAATTTAGAATAAGGCTATTGTAACACCTTGCGTGTGTGGTTTGCCAGTATAGTTGCAAGACAGTGAGAGTTAGAAGATACTATCGCTGACAATGAAGCAGAACTGCAGGTGTGCACGTAAGGCACTGAAATCAAACGCTGTAAAAATCTTTTCGCCACAAAAATTTGCCTAGTTAACTATACTCTAGTCAAGCAGTCCGGACATACGTAACATGGTTTTGAAACCATCGTTACACTCTAAAAAAATAGTTTGTAAATTTACCAGACGTGCGTATAGGAGCGCTAAGAAAGTAAGTATGGTAGAATAGTTTCCTAGACATCCGTGGTTATACTCCTAAACCTAATTACAAAACAGTCAAATGAATACTAAAGTTACAAGACTTGTATTGTAACATTTGTAAATGTTTGCATATTTACAAGACGGAAGTATGGAAACTGTCCCATACTGCGTCTGGGATAATAATTTCCTCAACATTTGAGGAAGTTTTTTTACAGTTTAGATAATATGGTGTATGGCGAAAATGTTTTGAGCCAACATACCCTTGGAAACACTGCAGATTCTTGCAACGTGCATTATTGGGTGATATACGTCTGACACAACGTAGCTGTCTGCAGACCAATAGCACGCATCAAAGATTACAATAGCGAGATTCTTATTGACTCAGTCAAACGCGTACAAGCGAAAGTCAATAATATTTTGGTAAGCTGAACGTACGTTGAAACCCAACAAAGAGTCATGTTTTCCCGCGATAAACCCCCGTATCTAGCCATCGCGTTCAACTGACTCTTGCATAGAGCGTTATTTTTAATTGAAATCATGTTAGACGCAGCTGTTTAGTTCTTGCACGGTACTGATGAACGCAGTGATACCGTCCGCGCGCCAGCTCTGAGTCCCTGGCGTGTATGCATGTTTCTTCGTAAACTCCATGTACGCTACAGTAACACAGTATCAAACACGTCCTAACTTACGACGTTACTACGGCTAGCATGTGTGTCGCATGCTATTTGGCCTCGTTGTGTTATTTATATATTTACGGGCGAAAAACACATAACCGCCAGGGACTCAGAGCTGGCGCGCGGACTGTGTAGCTAGAGGTACGTAAATTTTGCATATACATGCCAGGTCAGGTTGAACGCCAATTATGTATACTTCATTGTCATGAATGTGACTTGCTGGCGGCTGTTACGAAACGCGTTTGACTATTGCAAGCCAGTAGTAAATATGGAAATAATGCGAAGTGCTATCGCTTGCTACCTGCTTGTGCGGTTATAAGCCAATAGATAATTGATTGTGGCTAGTGCGTATATAGGACTGACAAGTCTAGGCTGCTGCCAGATGAATCCGCGAAATTGACGTACCTCTATGCATAGCTAATGACCTGAAAAATTAGCGTTTCGTTTTCGTCACAAGCTAGAATTCAAAGTTAGAATTCGCAGATGGCCGTTGGCTTATTAGACACCTCCTGGGGACGCTAAGATCATTACAAGAAGCAGCTGAATGTAGGCATAACCGTGTGGTAACACTGTATTGTCAGCTATCAGCCAATTATCAGCTGTGTGTCTGAATGAGTACACAAATATTATTGGAGGCTAGCCTACAAGGCTGTGAACCCGAGAATTTTGATTGTTGCTTACTAAAACGTTCCGAGTTTTTACATCTCGGAGCGCAGCCAGAACATAACATAAACTTAAAACTACCAAAAATACTATAAATAAACCTGTGTGTCTATGATTTAAGTGTCAAAAAATTATTCTGTACGTACGTGTTTGAATGTGGTGTTTGCATTACCTTTTCTGTAGGAACGTGTTGAACAATTTTCCTGTGGTTTGTAATAATAATAGTAGCACACAGACCCTATCACAAGGGCCAGTTGACCCTGACCTCGCTTCATAGAGAGCCTTGAATGTATGGTATAAGGATTGCAGTTTTTTTACATTAAAAATAGTATTTAAATTTGAGTGTCATGCTACATCGTGCCTGTATACTGTGAGGCCCTTAACTTTCTTACTTGGAAGGGCCACACCACTTAATGCGAGTTTGCACTGCATGTGGAAAGAATCATGTGGAGCCAATTTCTCTCATACTGGTGGTGGTAGTGGAGACTTAATTCCTTTCTGCATACGGCATTATGGTCCGGTGCAAAATGATAAAACTAAGACTGTACTCTCGGCTCTACACCACTCATTTACATTGTCTAAACACAGCAAGATAACCCTCCCCCGCATCACCTCACCAACCCATTTCCATTGCCCAAAACTATGTGGCCAGCATGTGTTGAAGGTTGGTGTTGATTGGATAGTTGCACATAATTTTGGTCAGGTAAGAAAGGCACTAGTTGAACTAGAATCTCTTGGATTTATTTCAATAAAAACATGTTTCTCATTCAGTGGTTTGAATTGCTTAACATGATTTGTATTTTGTTTGCATTTACCTGGGAATTTAATAACATGGGCTGTGAAGATCTGTGTGCATCATAACGGTTTCAAAGTAAATACTCAAAAGACGCATCATGTGATCTGTGTGATAGTGTATTTATTTCAAATGAATGCATTCTATGAACTTCAAATTGGACTGATAGCCAAAGGAATTGCTTAAATAAATACTCAACCTTGAACTTGCTAGCGTTGTTTCTCAATGTTACATAATATAAACTGTCACACTGCAAGGAAATCGAACGTTTTCAAAGCTGTACTTACACTTGCCCAGAAAAAGACGAGAAAATCACATATTAATCAACGAAACAATTTAATTTTCGCGTAACAAATTATTATGTTCCGTTAATAACATACACAGTCAAGAAGGTACTATATATGTGGTTTATAAACTTACAGTTTTGACTTTTATATTAATAATATTTTTCCCCGTTTAAGAGGGTGCCTCAAAATTTTAAAGGGCCTAGATCCCTGTCGACCTCTGCAAGGTATGCAAGATGCTGCAATACCCTTGTCAGATACCATTTCGTATTGAATCAATTTTTAGATTATCTCGTGCAAGGTGGAGCGCAAACGACATACGGAGATAAAACGTGTTATTTTTATCGGCACGAGGCTCCTCAATTTTGTATGGAAGGAAGGATTCTATTGGCGGTTTTGTGCAGAACAAGTGACCAAATGTCTCAATTTCAGTAGTAGAGATGATCAAGAGGAAAGTATGTCATAATTGAGCTGCGAGTAGGAATTTGATTGTAATATGAAGTCATAAAGCAGCTATTGCGCGACTCATGATAACTGCAGAACTCGCGAAATAGCTGCCTGAACTTAAATCTCATTCGAGGATATTTCATTGAATATGCATATCGATAGAAATCAAGAAATAGAACATGTCATATTTTTTCGGCGCGAAATCATGTACCTCCACATGGGAAGGATTCTATTGGTCGTTATGTGCTGGTCATGAGAACAAATGTATACATGTCATTGAGATAAAAGTAAATCATAGTTAACACGTTTTTTGATTTCATAGCTTGAAAGAGTGATTTATCTTGGGAAAATATAATTGTTTGTTAGGTTTCATAGTAGGATTTACGTGTCCTTGTTCTTAAAACGTTGTTAGTGTTTTCACATTTAACATAACAAATTACACCGATACTGATCATTCGTTATTATCTGTTATAATTTTAACCGTTCAAGTTATCATCGTCCACTCATATAAGTCGCAACATGCTAGTTCGTTTTCGATACTACTTTGATACCGAAGATATTCACTCTCTCTATTTATACGCAGTAAACTTTGTTTGTACTTTTACAAAGTAATTCTTTGGAAACTAGTTTCCAAACAAATTTTGTAAGTTTACAAAAATTGTTAAGGTTTACAGGAAATGCTTAGAAATATACAAATACGTCTGTATGTTTACAAACCTATTCATATTCAAACATTTTTTTGTATATTTTCAATCCTGTTTATTCTTATACAATTTACATCTGTTGTTTGAAAATACACAACACATTTTTTAAAACAGTTTTCAAAATGTTTTTGTATTATCACAAAATATATTTTGTGATATATGACAGGCCTTCTTCGAATGTTATTTTGTTCCACTTCGAACAATCTGCACATAAAAATATATCCCTCTAGTTCGATTAGGTATTTGGAACATTTAGACCACTTTAATAACATTCAACATACTTGCTGTAGTGCCTGGACTGATAAATGTTTTGACATTAGTTTACAATTTTTTTCTTCTAAAAGTACAAATTTTTCAACCGTGTATAAATAATGACAAGGCTTTCAGAAAATTCTGTAGGAAAGTATTGTTGTTGTTGGGTGATTTAGAAATAAATATGAGTATTTTGATAATGATATATATATATATATATATATATATATATATATATATATATATATATATATATATATAT
>PNEQ01024151.1:0-35898 GCA_003012365.1 Medauroidea extradentata | reverse complement strand
TGTTTTAAAACGTTATTTTTATTCGTGCTTTATACCGGGGAAAACATGCTACTCAGAAAATATTGTAATAAATATTATCTTTATCATTCAAGTCTTTTGTTTTAAAACTGAATGTGTACATTTTGCTAACAAAACGGCTGCTGAATACCTACGTAGGCCATCAGCCAATCTCCTGCAAGGAGAGAAAAAATTACAATAAGTATATTAGTGTGTGCCATATTTTCGAACAGTCTTGATTTGATATTTGCCCGAAAGTTCGCATGAGAACTTTCATACATTATTAAATTTGGCGCCTTGTAAATGAGGTTTTGGGAACTACTTCCCTACGAATGTCTCGTAAAAGTACAGAACATTTTTACAGGGTACATTTACTCTGGTGTGAATGCTTACGTTTATCGTCTGTGGCAGTGTTCAAGGTCGCCAACATAGCAGAAGCAATCGCCTCGTCTCTCGTCAACCTTTGATTTTTTTCTTTTTCTCTGACTCACTTCCTAAACACGACGCGTTACTCGCCCATTGAAGAGTTAAAAGGCCTCTGTAATACCATACATTATTTTCTGCAAGCAAGATTTCTCCTGAAGAGAACTGAGATTTTTATGCAAAGAAACGTTAGTGATACATCAATGAGAGCCTTGCAAAGACTGTTACGTATATACTCAACCCAGATCTTAAAATAAAATAATTAAAGCTTGTATTTTTATTTTAAATTTCGGTTATGGCTTGTATTTGCTCCGTGTTGTGCATGCCACGTAATTCTGGAAGAAAAACAATTATAAATAGATAGTAAAACTCATAGTTTTACTAATGTTGCACATAGCAGTTCTTCTTACAAAATAACGTTTACCCTATCACATACACTTACAGATATTTAGCGTCTGGTCTTCTAAAATTTTATATTAACATCGCAATGTGGCTTTGTGCTGACTCAAAACGAAAGAATAAGATTTTTTTTTTCAACAGAAGCGTACGTACGGTCAAGGCGCACATAATAAGAACGTTATGGACCTAACGAAGTTTGGAAACAGTATTTCCAATACAATGAGTAATACATTTGAAATGTAATGTGCCTTTTTGTGTTGCAGAACTGTAGTACTGCTGTACTAGGTTTCGCTTACCTGAACGAAATACTTGATTCGTAAAGTTAGTGCCAATTTACAAAGTTGGCTGTTGAGTAAGGGTTCCGTATTATGTACCATTATTCATTTACTGTGCCATTGCAATAATTGTCGACACCGTACAACACCCACGAGACTATTTATTACTATATTTTGTGACGAAAATTTTAAGGACGTTTCGTAAGGTTAAATTTCTTGAATACAGGACGGTTTTAGCAAAATTGCCTAATTATGTACATAATGTTATTTATTGTCATCTCAGGCGTTGAATTTGAGTTTGGCAATATATATACACTTTGTTGTTACCTAGGTTGCTTTATTTACATTAGAAAATTACAAGAAAGCATAAGTTATTTGAAAGGAAAAATTTAACTAGGTTTCAAAACTGCTAATGTTTTCCCGAAACATCTATACATACATATACGCACATAAAACTCCTGACGTCATGTCACGTTCACATTCTAACGAAATGCTTATATGCATATACCTATGTTTATACGGAGGCAGTCAGGACAGAGGTGTAATAGTTCTGCATGGCAATAGCTCATGGAAAAAGTAGTAGATAATTGGTTTTAATTTTTTTTTTCCGTAAAATGAACTTGGTGAGAATAATGCTACCCTGAAATTTTGCTTTTATGTTTCTATTCTTTAAATGATTTTTAAAAAATCAAATTAAATTTAATCATTATTGGCACTATTCAGATTGTCGTTGCTTAGTATTAGATAGTGTTTTTTTTTCTTTACATAAAAATTGTAAATTTTAGAAATGAAATTCAGGGTAGTACCCGCACTATAATTCACTTTACGGAAAAATTGAAAACATATTAACGGTTTGATTCGACAAGATATCACGACGCAAATCTAACACATTCCGCGGTGACTCATTGTGTGTATTCAGGATGTCACGTGAGTAATATGTGACTTCGAGAAATGTCATGTTTCTCAAGTAGTGCGGGGCTGCTTCGGGAATGAGAGCCACAGAGTTTTCGGTGGACTGCTGACGTCACGGCACGGAATCCACGAGCAAACGAGAAGCAGATGGGTCCATCCTACCCAGACCATCCCGTGTCCCGAGATGAAGACGCGAGAAGAAGAGATAGAAGTCAAACCACTCACACGCGAGCTGCCCTACCAAACCTCACGTCTGCATATAGATGGCAAAGAAGGCTCGCTGGTTTACTTACAGGGAAGATTGACGCAGTGCAGTTCGTATATTACACACAGGAGGAAAATATTCCAACCGACAAACCCTCAAATGTTATACGGTACACCATAACAAACTCTATTTTCTTGATATAACCTTCTAAATCTGTTATTCAGCCTTAAATCATTTTTATTACTTCGGTAAATCTGACAATCAGCCTATAATCTTTGAAATAAAAATCGTCCAATCCAAAAATCGTTCTTCTCTTAATTGGTCTAGTTTAAAACAGTGCAATCTTTAAATCGTTCAGCTTAAAATCGTCCAGTCGCGTAGGCTAAAATCGTGCAGCCTAAAACCACCAAGTCTTAAAACATTCACCCTAAACTCGTTCAATCTAAACTTTCCAACCTTATGAAGTCGTTCAGCTAATCTTCCAGCCTAAAATCGTCAACGTGGTAATCTTTCAGACTATAACTGTCCAACCTTAAATCACTTAGAGAAAAATTTGTGCAGCCTAAAATCGTGCAGTTTAAAACTCTACTCTAAAAATATATAATTCTAAAATCTCTTGGATTTGGATATCCCAAAATCGTCCAGCGTTACATCTTTCACCATAAAATATTCTAGACTGAATTGACTATACACAGTCCAGTACAGTCTAAAATCACTCCCCCTACAATCGTACGTCCTAAATAGTCCAGCCTAAAATAGTTCAGGGTAAAAGTGTATTTATTACCTTGTAATGCATTGTTTTGCAAGGTTATGATAAACATACAAACAGTTAAAACAATCAATCAATTAGTCTTCAATATTATTCTTTGGTGGTTGGTAAGAAGGCCATAAGTCATATAAAAATGCAATGAGACTTACGTTGTTCTTGCTATACACTGAAGGTGGAAAGAAGGGTAAAGTTACATGTATATATTATGAGACGTGTGCCCTATTAAACTGCCACTAAATGCTGCAAGTAAAGTACATGTTCCAGTAGAAAGTAATTTGACTTAAGTCCTTCTTACCGCCCTCCAGAGTATTATTACCTCCATTATCGTCCTTCGTCCGCCATCTGACAAAACATTTTGAATCAGATTAATTTCACCATTAGTTTATAAAAGCACTTCTATTGATATGTATACGATAGTTACCTCTGTGGAATAACGACGTACTAAGCTCTATTTTCCTCGCGCATATTTTCTTCTCAGTGCAGCCCGATTCAAAGCTACGCGAAAGGAAATTATTCGATGGTTTGTTTTTCATCAACCTATACCTCCCACGTCAGACGCGGCTGTCAAATATACGCGCATCGCATGCGGCCGACTTTGCTTTTATCTATTTCGAAAAGGTTGAATGGGGCCTTTGGGGGACGGCTGCCAGAATAAATACGGCGCCTTACTAGCTCCAGCCGACTTTCATTTATCTCGCCCCGGGCGAGGGGGCGGGGAAGTTAGGGGAAAGAAAAAATACAGAAATAGTCCTGGAGACGCTGATACATCTACACGTCTACAGAAGCCTCGGTTGTGTCACATTCTGCTCTGCCTGTAGACGTCCAAGATACAGACAATAAATGCCCCTACAACCACCAAATCGACCAACAAGTTTTACGGTTATATAGGCCTGCAGCTATCATCCCGGAATGAACGGGGCGTAAATAACTCGTTTTAATGGGGCTTCGTCTCTGGTTTAGGAGACGCACAGAATAATCTTGGCCCGACAGTATGGTTTGCTTCGGTGAACAGCGGTTTCAACATAGCTTCAGTGGGCTTCTCGAAGACGTAGCAGATGTCTTTATCAGCACGTTGAAACGAACCGAAGACGCAATGCTATCGTCCAGACTTGTGTAATCTGTCGTGAGAGGTTTGTGACTGCTGTAAGGGTGCTCAAGTGCTGAATTGGTTTTTCTTAGTTCAAACGGATTTTTTTATGGTTACGTTGCTTCGTATCAAAGGAAATGTGACAAACTCATGATAGAAATTGGAAAATAATTTTTGTATATTCCTTTTCTACTATCACAATTCTGAACGTTGTGTAAGATTGGACATTGTACAATGCAAAATATAAAAAAACCTACTTGGTCGCAATGGCATACACATTCTCAAAAGTATGTCTTAAAGTCATATCTACTCCAAAAAAAATCCTCTGGATTCGGACAATTAGTTTTCCTTCAGAAAGTGAATGAAACAATAAACTATGCCTTTTCAGCGTGAAAAAAGCAAAACAATGAGTCTATTCCCTGATTTATAAGAAAAACCGTAAAACCGACCTGACAGGGATCAATCCCCCTTAAGGCAATCCAAGTGGGGAAAAATCGTAATTTTGTATTTGTATGAAATATTGTTAGTTTTGTAGATGGAACTTGGGAGTACATTTTTTTCTTGGAAAATAAATCAGATCAGCCTGTTTTCCCATAGTGACACCTCAAAGTCAAAATTTCCACGTTTTTAGTTCTTATAAGCCGCAAAAACCAATTAACATAAATAAATTTAAAAATTCACACTGAAGCAATACGCCAAAGGCTACTGCTTGGCATGTTTTAAAATCCAATACAAAATATTTTTGTATATTAAAAAAAATTCTGCAATTTTTAATTTTTCGTCTCTTTTATCGAGTATTTTAAATACCAAAATGTTTTGCACTGGATTTAAAAACATGTTAAGCAGTAGCTTGTGACGTGTAATTTTAGGGTGAATATCTAAATGTATTTATGTTAATTGATTTTTGCGGCTCATAAGTACTAAAATCGTGCAAATTTTGACTTTGAAGTGCCATTGTGGGAAAACTGGTTGAGCTAAATTGTTTCTAGGAGGAAAGTTAACTCATAATTAACGTCTACAAAGCTAACACTATCTCATACAAATATAAAGTTACGAGTTTTCTTCACTTTGACGCCCTTCAATTATTCCTACTACGATTATTTACGAAAACAACACACACTTGAAACTACGCTTCTATAATTTTAAAAATTCAGTGCGTTTGTAAGAAACATGATCTTTGGGCCTCTGAAAATGGCTAAAAAAACTTGATTTTCTTTTTAGACCCGTGTAACTCCTAAAATGCTACCTGAATTCATAAAACGCATAACCAGAAGCATCCGTTCACTTTTACTACAAACTATCCAAAAAATAAAAAACCTTATGGTCACCACTTAAAGTTCCATAGGAAATAGACTACAAGGAAAACCTTACACGCCAGTTTGAAGCGCTCCGCTGTGAATAGAGGCGATATGCTTCCCGCCAAGCTTGGTACTCTGGCTCTTATCATCGCGCTGTTCCCATGCATCAGACGCGGAAATTTGACACCGGTACAGACTCATCTTAATACGTTTTAGACAAGAAAGAGTAGAAAAATATTTGTGACTACTCTACTATAGGAAATCTTTGTTACGCCACTGGGCACAGCTGGGGCTGCGACGAGTGTGGTAGGTCATATAGCGGGTGTGGTAGGTTCAAGGTCGTCACGGTAGAAAATTGGCGACCACCCATAGTGTCGGCGCTCCTTGGAGCATTTCTTCCTGGCGGTCTTGTCGGCTGAAGAACAGAGTAACAGAATTAATTAACAGCGCCGACCCCTGGCGCGAGTGAAACGAACGGTAATCACAGTTGAGCTCTTTGCGGTGATATCATGGCTCCGCCTAGCCTACATTCGCGCCGTGAAGTTGGCAGCTTGCCTAGGCCACCGTGAGGTGAGCACAACATCGCCAGTCTGAAGTTCATTCGACAACTGTTAAACGTGCGTGAGGCACAGCATTCAAAAACGTTCTTTTATATAACATACTAGGTGCCCCGGAATGAGTTGCAATTCTCATAAAATTTTTTGGGTACAACATTCTGCTATAGTGAACCGTTTTGCCCTTCCCGACCTCCCTTTTGGCAGAAACATTTGCGGGCGCATGTACAACAACCCACAAAAGTTTTTTTTTAACTTAACTTTTGGGTAGTTTGTTCTGATACTCTACCATGCTTTGCCTCCTCCTCCCCCTCCATTTTATTGCCAGAAACCTTTCCAGGCCTACGCACAACTCACGAAAGATTCATCGCAATGTTATAGCAAAGCATAGAATGCAACAAACATTCGTTGTTATATGTGAGTTGTGCAATTCTTGTGACATTTATAGTGTATCTTATTCACTTTATTTTCAAGTCTCAATAGTGTAGATATTTCTGCTTGAAGTCAAGTGAATATCTCCACAGTAGCAACTATTCTTTTACTTTAAAAGATTACCCTGGCGTATTGCTTCAGTCAGTAGAGGCAATAAAACAGGAAATAATTATGGGCGACACATGTACGAGCAACGAGAATAACAGCGCCTTTGTTCGAGGATCACTGAGCTGGCGCAGTTTCTACAAAGCAGTAGTTCTTCTGTGAGACTTGAGGCGATGATACTGTAGTACAGTGTTGTAGCAGTGTGTTAAGTACTTGCTTTCTTTTACACCAAACTACACTAGAGATCTTAAACATATTTAGTTTAACATATTTGGCAGCCATGTATGATAGCGTTTAAATCTAAGCATGTTTACGAGGTTGCATGTCTAAACCGAATAAAACCAATGGACTTTCCTACAACCTCAACAAACTTGGAACCTTAAATGTACCATACTTAATAACTCTCACATTTCCACTCAAGATTCCTGATTTTTTAACTGTCATAGTTCATCTGACTGCAATGCTGCTGTACGTTTAAAACGAAACAGAAATGTTAATTTAACTAAATGTGTGCAAAATGTCGCAACAACTAGCAGCCATGTTTCTTACACAGCTCGTTTTTCGAAGTAGCCGATAGGGGAGCAGCAGAGAAGATATGTCGTTCAATGCTTCATAAGAAACTAGGTCATGTAACCCACTTAATAAAGCTCAATATGTTTAAATGAAGTAGTTCTGCATCTACTGCAACACGGCCTTATTCAAATCATGTTTGCTTAAGAAAATAATCCATACTTCATAATTTCATAAATGTGGCATGCTTATATAAATATTGTTTCGCGTTCGTTAAAGACGTATAAAATTTTTCTTTTCGACTGCCGCATTTGGAAAACGTCCACCGAATTCGAAATACACAAAAATTGAAACATGGAATGGATAATAAACCATTCTTCCCACAAATATGATGATACAATCATCGTTTATTGCCCCGCAGGAACGAAACAACTTATAGTAGCCTATATTACTGTACAATATAGTTGTGTGGCTTGCGCATAGATATGATGCTGTATTACTAAAGACACTGGAAAATCGCGAAAATGTTTAAAATAGTCTCTAATAAACTGTATTATATTAACCGTGACACATGTGAATAGTTTTGGGACAAATCACACACGTTGTATGTCCAAGCTGTGCAGTTCTAACTGGGCCTGTTGTAGAGAGAAAAAATGCTACAAATAAACGATAGTCAATGTTGATACAAAACATTTAGTGTTATATACATCACGTTGGAGCCTAGCAAACAGTCAACTATTCCCGCGTTTTTCCAGTGTCTCTATGTATTACATACAATTCGGTCAACGCACTCTTAGCGCATAATATATTTTGCGTCTCTTCCACACAAACACATTCAAGGCACAAGAACTGTTTTTAAATATATTTTTCTTAAATCTGATATGAATTGAAATTCGCAAATAAGTTTTACATTGGTACAACCTTGCTTTAAATTGGTTGCAAAGAGGACATATTTAAACTGAAAATATGTTCTTTGTTTAAAATTCAGTTGAACTAAGCATTGATTCAAACTGATGTATATTAGGATTTCTACTCAAAATATACATTCTCTACATGAGAATGAAATCATTTCTGTTTGGAATAAAATGTTCAGTTCGCCATTATCTCTTTGCTTCTTTTTTTAATTTTTGGAAATATAGATATAGTCAAGTAGACAGGTGATAAGGACAGTGAATCAAATGATAATTACTACAAGACATTTTTTTACGTTATTTTACATAGGGCGTATTATCAAGTTACTGTTGGTGGCATGTAAAGAAACAGGACAATTGCTCCAAATGATGGAAAACTTTTTTGGTCTTATCATTTGTCTTGATGCCTAAAAGCCATTTCACGTTATTTAACATTTATTGAATTCATTTTATTGTTGAATAGAGAGTAACAATTTACAGCAATTAAATTACGCTAAATGTGTTAAGTAAACATATAAGTTACAACATGACCAATTCTCGCATAGTTACTAAACAAATGAAGCAAATAATACATTATATTGCCATTTTAAAATTATATACTCATCCAGCACGACACGTAAATAATTATTTGAACTGAAACAAATTTTCTTATTAAATATTACTTAACAGTTCATTAATTGTTATATTCCTACTAATGTTATCAGAGAACCTCTGTCGGTTGTTGAACATTTGTATTGGAGAAAGCTTAATCGATAATTAATCATTGAATAATTTCAGGTCATTCAATAAACTGAAATCAAAATTGCCGCATTAATGACGTCTATGTGACATCACACGACATTCAATACTTTGAATTCAGTACATTTGAATGTAAATGTATTTATGTTGTGTCGTCTACGATCAACTTTATGCTGGTTTAAAATAGGTGCATGTTTTTCAACATTATAAAACAATCACTAAGTCTTGAGAAAACACCAAAAAAAATATTATGACTTTCAATGTTACATGATTTTTAAATGTAACTAAGCAGCGTACTAAACAATTATTAATTACCAACATTACAAAATGACAGCTGCTACACTAAAAAAATTCTAAGGTCACTCAGGGAAGATGCCAGTCATACATTTTTTTCTTTACGATTCGTTATTTACTATTTTTCTTTTTTCTTTTTTAAGAAAACTCCTAACTCATTACTGATGCACTCAAATATCCGGCGAAAATTGTATTCTCTCGTAATATTTTTAGCACATTTTTCAAACATTATGTTTTGAAAATGCCTTAAGTGTTGCATGTTCCTCTGAGTTAACCTTACAATATTTAGTATTTTCAATGACATTTCGTGTGAATTTTCTTTTAAAACAGGCTAAGGGTCAGAAAAGGTGTTTAGTATTTTATTTAAAGGATACTTGTGTGAGTCAAGGAGAGGCTGTCCACTGAGATGGTAGGACCCACCTCGACCCGGCACTGACTGGTGGCCTCACATCAAGGCGAGGGGTTGTTCCGTATTCACAAGACGTGGCGCGGCACGCTCTCTCCTCCAGATTGCCGTAGCGCGCGTGAAATGTATGTAAATTGTGGAGGCCCGTCATTACGCGAGCTCCTCTGCGACGAGCCATTGGCGGCGACCGCTCAGCCGCGTCCTATTGTCTACCTTCCCGCCTTCCTCCTCCTTCCTATCCTTCTCACAGTTGCCAACCTTACTTGGAGAAACACTACAAATCACACGGAGAAAATGGTTTGTGGCAGTCACAAAATACTTCGTAGGTATTAACCCATGCAAAGTTTATTCTGTGGTCACCACTAAAATATTGTGGTCGCCAGACAATTATTTTGCGCCTACTACAACAAACTTTTTCTATCAGTCACACCACAAAAGTCACCAAAATGATCACAATATAAATATTAGAGCCAGTAATTTGGGGCACGGTCGTTGAAATACAGACCTGGACACTCGCCTGGAAACTTGAACCCCTTGTTGTTGGCTGCAGTTCAGTTACCGAGAGTGTTGTCCATCTTTGGCGCTGCAATCAGGGCGGTCGGGCTCAAACTCCGCCCACATTTTCCCAGTGGTTACATTGTAAAGTAAATAAAAATTGCTCGGGCCATGCTTTAGGACTGTGAGCTAAGGAAGTATTTCATAAACTGATAAAAATACGTTTTAATAAATTGTTTATCTTCTTAATGTAAACACTGGAAAAAAGTGGGAGAGAAGTGGGCGGAGTTTGAGCCCGACCTCCTTGATTGCAGTGCCAAAAACAACATTCTCGGTAACTTGGTGAACTGCAGCCAAACAACAAGGGGGTCAAGTTTCCAGGCGAGTGTCCAGGCCCGTTCTTCTACGGTCGTGGTTTGGGGTGAAGAGAATTTCGCAACAATTTGTTTCAATGTCTTACATGTACTGGATTTATTTACTTGGACATACTCCATTGCGAAATAAATGACTGTCAAAAGAAAACTAAAGCCTGATGACTAAAGCATACTCTGCTTATTTATGTTTTCTTGTCTTATTTTTAGTTTTATTTTGACAGTCATTTATTTCGCAATGGAGTATGTCCAAGTAAATAAATCCAGTCATGCACCCCCATTGCACAGTTCTTTCAAAGATCTTACATGTACTTCTACGGCTTTGTTTCGTGGTTATTGGCAGAATATATTAGTGCAGTGGCAACACGCAGTTGAGTGTGCCTATCAGAACCAGGTTACTGCGACACAACACGTCTGTGATTTGTGAGTAGAACCACGAGATTGTGAAGTTAATAACACTCAATCATTGATCATGAGGCAGAACTGCAGATGATCATATGAGGTATTGAAACAAATAGTTGCCAATTTCTTTTCACTAAAAATCACTGCCTCGAACAATAAGGTAAGTGAGCAGCTTTGTGTATCGTTGCTAGCGAGATCATTGGCCAGCGATGCTAAACTTGTCATAATGACAGGAAATAAGAGAGGAAGCAATCACGGTGTGTGTTGAGAAACCATTCCAGCATTCGCCTGGAGAAATGTCGGGAATCCACGTGTTAAACCGAAATCAGGATAGCTTTAAGATGAGGTTGATGGTTACACGCAGGACCATTTTGGCAGGACACAAAATAGCAATAAGAGCGAAACGTTGGTTTTGTAGCCAATGACCTATTGAACCAATAGTACCACTGCTCTCATCAAGAGTGACATAGCACTTATACTGACTACACAACATTGCGAGTTACAACTGTTTTCTTTGGTAGTAACAGGTTGAAATTATTGTTTCTAAACACTATCGAGCTGGTCATTTATGAAGAATTGGTAGTCATATCCATTACAAATAAAGATAATATGTACCAACTAGTAGCAGAAAAAAACTTTTGTCAGCTTGCCATTGAACTAATATATGACACCAGATATCCCAAGGCAGTCTTCTGAAACCAGCAGATCTAGTGATAAAATCAATAAGCGCGCACGTAGGATGCAAACGAGAAGCTCCTCAACGTAGTTTCAAGCTGAAGAGCACAAAGTATGGAAGATCAATGTGATGTGACTGACGCTCGTATTTTCAATATAAATCCTGAAATACGGACAATCAATGCCAAATTTCACGATTTGTTTTATATCGTGCTTTCTGGAGCGATGAAGCAATAAAGCGAGTTGAAATTGGTCGAAAATGTGATCATAATTTGCAGTGAGTGCAATTTATTAAGTCAAGCAAATCTTACTTCACACTGCCTAATACAACACACAATACGCATTAAAAAAAAACTTTAAAATATTGAACAGTGACTTTTTAATTTTTCCAAGTTGGCAAAACAAAATTTGTCTCAACAGTTGAATGTTTCAGCTACTAATGAATTTATGTTAATTACTTATTATCTCTTGATTTGGGACAGATTTTACAAACGTGTTTCTACACACCACAAATCAAAGTAGTTTAAGAAAGAATTAACGACTAGTGACTGAAAACTGGTATATTTAATATCACCAGCTATGAGATAGTAGCTGGTGATATTAAATATGCCAGTTTTTACTCACTAGTTTTTAATCTTTCTTAAACTACTCAAATATGTGGTGTGTAGTAACAGAGAGCTTGAAGTAAGATCTACTTGGTCAAGTCAATTACACACGCTGTAATATATTATGCCATTTTCCGCAAATGTTAATGCTTACGGTGGCCATCTAGGTGAATGTATTTTGTGCTTTCTAGTCCTAGAAGTGCAAGAGCGATACGGACGACACTATAAGCGCATTACGCCTCACTCTAGCCTCTAAGTGCATGTCACTGAACTGGCATGCAGTCTTCTAACCGACAACTAGCCTCTATGAGACATTCAGTGGAGGCAACATTGTATGACAAAATATTATATACAAAGATCCATTGTACATGTCTATATCTTTCAAAATATTCTACCCCAAGATTTTCATCCCTGAAAAAAAACTACAAAAAGTACATATTTTCGCTTTTACCGGAAGCGTAAAAAACCTTTAGGGATAAACGGGGGACGTAAACTGGGCATACACGTGTAAGGTTCTCTGAATGCTATTCCTAAGCAGACATAACTTACTTAAGAAACCTTGTTATCAAAACTGTCACTGTTAGGTTACGTATAAATACCGTGAAGTAATACTTCCGTTACCTCCACTCTTAAAAATAGTTTGTAACTTTGCCATACGTGCGTATATAAGCGCCAAGAAAGCATGTATGGTAGAATTGTTTCCCAGACATCCACGGTAGCACTCCTAAACTTTTTTATAAAACAGTCAAATGTATACTGCCGTTACCAGATTTCTATTGTGCCAACTATAAAATTTTGCATATTTGCAAGGCGGGAGTATGGTAACTGTTCCATAATGCGGTTAGGTTAATAACTTCCTAAACATTTGAGGAAGTTTTTATACAGTGTCCATAAGAAACCAAAATCAACATAAATTGTGAGATATGGCGTTAAGACAGTCGTGCACGATGCTATATTCATTAAGTGCGCTCGAAGTACATTGCAATTAGTTGCCATTGTTCTTTTTTGTCAAACATACTTAACGTGCATTACATCTACGGAAATAACACACACTGCAAATGATGTTCTTTAGTAATCTGAAAATTCTCATGCTGGTTAGAAACATGATCTACGCACCCCTTCAAAATATTTAAAATCGCTTTATTTATACTGCGGTATGTTGAAAAATACCTGTTGAATAAAAAAACAATGCTAGAATAATACGTCAAACTTTGAAACACACGTTCCTCATCTGAATGCACGTGGTCAGCAACTTTAAGTTCCAAAGAAAAAAATAATAATGGTAAAGTATTGAACGCCATTTAAGTGACTTGGACGTAGACGTGACACTCCGTTACGTACGCCCCGATTGGCTGCGCCCTTAGCGTTCCATTGATTTTGTTCCACTCGTGCACTCTCACACTAATACAACCTATCTAGCGAGCCACTTTAAATGTTTCCATGTAAATGTTCTGTTACCTATTTAACTCTCATAAGTGACATTTCAACCCCCTCACGAGGGATGTGACTTTAGGTGTAGCAGACATAGAACACACATATTTCCTAAAACCATATTAGAACTGTCTCTATATTTCTTCTATCGTTTTATATTGTAGTCTTATCCAGAAAGTTCTATCATTAGGACCACGATTTTATTGCGAAAATATAGTTGTAACATTTGGCTTCAATGCGTTACACATCTGAAACTCTGCTATATCGTCTGTGATTGGATCATTTTACTGTCACTTGTCTTGGAAAATTACAGATGTACGGAGTCGCATTCTAATTGGTGCTTCCAATAACCTTGAAGTATAGCTGCCGATGTGCACGCGAGATGAAATAAAGTAGGGTAAAACTATTTTCGCGGCAAAATCATGACCTATCTATCACCAAGCACATACCAGACAGGCATGTACACTTGCAGTTTTGCCTTATAGGTAGGGACTGGAAAAATTCGCGAATTCAATTACCTGTAGGCTATAGGCTAATCCATTGTACTATGCATACTCCAGCCCCGTCTAATTGTCCACTAGCTGCTACTCTGTGGAACAGCAGGCAAAGACTGAACAGACGTGGCTTGAGTATGCATAGTACAATGGATTAGCCTATAGCCTACAGGTAATTGAATTCGCGAAATTTTCCAGTCCCTACTTATAGGTAGAGACATGAACTTTTCGCGAAAAGAATTTTGCCCCACTTTGTTCCAGTGCCTTATGTGCACGTCTGCAGTTCTGCTTCATAGATATTGGCAGCGTGCCTTTGAACTGTGACGTTTCTCATTTGACTGTACCAATCACAATAAGGTTACTGTAACACCACACGTCTGTGATTTGCGTGTAAAACCCCACGATGCACGAATGTCAAAACATCCAATCTCTTACCGTGAAGCAAGTCTGCAGACGTGAACACAAGTCACTGACACAAAGTGAGGCAAATTTCTTTTCGCGAAAAGTTCATGTCTCTACTTATAGGCCCTGCTTCAAACGGCGTCGCATAAGTTGAATTTGTAGTCACCGTCAAAACAAAGCACATTTTATGCTGCATATATTTGAGGTATTTTGAATATTATTAATCATACATATCCAGTTTGAACACTTTGAAAACTGCGCATATCATCATGGCATCTAGATAATGCAGAAGTAAGTCACCTCGCCTATACGTATCACTGCACTACTAGTCTGCTGTTTTCCTACTCTCTACCGTCCTATTGGTCTACACGACATCTGTCACGCCCACTGCACTGTACGGCGTTCACTAGTGGTTGTCTTTCAGCCAGTGTGTTGCTACGAAGACCGTGTGTCAATCATAGAATCAGTACATTCATTATTAGGGAACGAAATATTTCGCTAGTTCCACTGTGGTGTGTGTACGTCTATGTGTTCACTGTACCACAGAATATTTAGTGTTACAGAAGTGAAGTAGCCGGCGGGATTATGAACTCAGTCACACACGCCAGCAAAATGGCGTCGCTGGCCAGCAACATGGCGGTAAAGCGTACCACCAATCAGCGTACGCCGGCTGCCCTGCTAGGCCAATAGGAAACCTGCCGTAACATTAGAAACCAAACATACACGGGGCTGGTATCAACAACCTCGGGCAGCCAATAAGCGGCCAAGTTGGCCCGTATGAAACGAGCAGCCACGTCATTTCACGTCTGTATTATTATTTAGATTGTGACTGTACACTGTTCCGACTATACACAGGACAGTTGGTTTCTACATGTAGGTCGTTGAAATCGCAAGATATTACTCCCTCCAATAATATAAAAGCGTAGAATGTTTTAATTTTGTGTAATTGAAACTCAAAAGATTTCTGCCTGGCCTGGGATGGCGTAGATGCCAAGGACGAATATTGCTTGCTTGCCACGTATCTCCTAACCTCAAAGGGAAATCCACAAACTAAGGTCAGTCTTGTCGCCAGTTACTACTCTGAACTGACAACTATGATACTGATGATCTGTTAACGGTTTGCGACCTGAGCCTTCAAGCGTTCCTTGATAATAGGAGGTTATAATAACTAATGATCCCTTTTTGTTCGCCTCGGAGTAATGATTAATGATCCGCTGAGGGATATAAAGGACATCCCAGGATTTTATAGCTTGGGCCAAAAATAAATAATAGCCTTTCTTACTTACACCGTGAAAAGTTTTGACAGCCGAGAAAGCGTTTTCGTGTTTTGTGGATATTCGAGCAGTCAGACAACGCGCATTAAGATGCTTGTTGTTTTATCTGAAATGGTTGCTGATGGTCTTTTACGCGCACAAAAGTGTTTTCTTCACGTCGCCGGTGTGAGTATTGCAAAGCGAACAATTTATAACCTCTTTTTACCTAGTGCACGCAATTATGTTTCAACGTCACAAGGCCATTTAATGGTCTACTTACTGGACGTAATTTTCCTCGCTCGATGCGCGAAGCGAAAATGCTGGAATGGCCAGATTGCCACAGTTGACTATAACCGTATTGCTAGGGCCACGATTTTGTTGCGAAAATATTTTTGCCCCACTTTGTTTCAGTGACTCGCGTGCACATCGGCAGTTCTGTTTCAAGGTTATTGGCAGCGTGTCTTTGTTCAGACAAGTTTCTCATTTGACTGTGCCAATCAGAATAAGATCTTTGTGACTCCGTGCATCAGTAATTTGCCAAGGCAAGTGAGAGTAAAATCATCCAACCACAGACGACGTAGCAGAGCTGCAGGTGTGCACATGACGCATCGAAACCAAATGTTGCAAAAATCTTTTCGCCATAAAATCGCGTCTCTACGTATTGCATCTATATGGAAATTGCACCAAACCAGCGTACAATGTTTACGTAGTAGTTTGTTTTCTATGGGACTTTAAGTTCTGCCACTACATTTTTATTTATGAATACTATGTAGTAAATACCAACGCAGACTTCTGTTTTGTGCCTCAATATTGGTGGTTGTATTGGTGTTGCAGCGTCTAACCTGTGGCAGACGGCGTTCTTAAACATACATTTTATTTGCGGTAAAGTTACTTTGCTGTGGTTGGTATCCAAACAATTACTTTGCTGCAACTAAGTTTGTGTGTTTCGCCAATTTTGTGTCATATTTTCGTTACAAATTTATTAATTGAGAATAATAAATAATAAATTAACTAAGTAGTTTCGACACTTGGAAGAGTGCGCCATGTTCAGTGTATAGACTTCAATTCTTGGCTATAGATAATTAGTGCTACCAGGGTCGCTGGTAGGCTGTAAGTACCTATTCGACAGTGTTCCTATCAGAGAGCACGAACTTATAATACATGGTTTAAATATTATCATGTTAATTTCAGCAGTAAGCATAACTTTATTTATTTATTTCATGGTCTCTGCATTTGTATAATTTCGGTATGATACTCGTGAACACTGAGAAGACAGGGAGACTATGTTCTGACGAGTTTCCTCTGTAAGTACAGAGATGTGTGAATCGAAGTTTTACCAGAGAAATACCAGATTCGTTTATATTACAAATATGAGTCCTTAGATTTAACAGCCCTATCGTGTAAGTTCATTGTAAAGCGCATTGAGCTCTATCGTTAATCACTTTCTTTTACTCATTTGTCTGTCCCATTTATCAGCGAATCAGGGAAACCCATTACCATTGGACAGCCCTAATCTCTATTTTGGCAGGGTTGCCGTACCTAACTCCGTGGCCTTTAGCCAGAGTCGATTATAGCAATACTCGTGTATAGTCAATAAAGTGTTTATTTCAGAGGACGTAGAAAGCTTGATGCCTTCGCACTTTACGTGAACATACACAATTGCTTATATTTAGTTGGCAAAAAAAAAACCTCTATGTTGCGTGACTTACAACCAACCATAAAAATAGAATGCCAGAGTAATTCGTTAAGTTGCAACTACGTGACTCGAACACGTCATTAACCTCACAAATGTTATTGCGTTTTTTGTAACACAGATACAAGGCTAACACATAGAAACAGAACATCTAATACGAAAGAAAAACAGAATTTAACGCGTAAAAGAGTGAACATCAAAAAATTATTTGACAGCCAGCTTCAGCAAAGGGAACATTCTAACTAAGTTTCGTGGTTTCAAATTTATTTCAGTTTTCAGACTTGAAACGTAACTTGTGGGAAATCACACTCATATAAGCCTCTGCTGACGCAATTTTCAGTTCACTGGGGTGTACGTTGTCTACGAGTTATTTGTGCGCTGTGTCCTAGTTAAATTTTAACTGACTTAAAAAAAGGAGGAGGTTCTCAATTCGGTAGTTTTTTAATGATTGTTACCTCAGAACTCCTTCATTTGTAAACCGATTTGGAAAATTATTTTTTGTTGTAAAGGGGATTTTTCAAATAGGTCCCATTTAAATTTCGTTAATATTGAACCATGGATTTCGAAGATACACCAGGGAAATCCTCACAACCGAATAGGAAATGTATAGTTATTTGAGATATTTGTAGGTTTATAACAATCCAAGACTAGGTAGGTATATAACTATGGTCAAAAACGTTCTGGACTGACTTGGACTGCGAAGGCACAACGCAAATCCTTAACGACATACACAGCAAGAATGTACTTGTACATCGCATTTCTGTGCACACCAAAATAATAGATGCAATTTTTAAAGCGTGGCAGAAGATTTTGTGATCAAGTTAGTGCCAGTGCGTTTTCCCCCAATGACACTAGAGAGATAGTATAACATAGCAAACATCACTGTTGCCAAAATATTCTACAATATTGCAATTTACCCAGCATATGAAGGATTGTTTGTTGGCAATGGTCAGCGGCAATTGGAATACGGCATTAGAATGTGCAGCACTGGTTGAAAATATTATTCTTATGAGATACTTCCACGAATTTTTGAGATGGCAAAATAAATAGCGTGTTGATGAGGGTAGCAGAGGACATTGCACCTCAGCATGACTGTCTGTAGTGAAGTAGTCTTGAATGTGGCAACGCTGTATTGGGGGCCTGCTGCTGGTTGCTCATTGGCTGCCCCAGTCCGTGTAGACGTGTACATGCTACAGAAGCTAGGGCAGTCAAGTAGTGACAGCCAGCAGGCCCCATCCCCTTACTAAGGAGCGTTGCCACATTCAATATTCCGGCTTTCTACTAAAGACGGCCACCACCACGCCCTTCATTTGCCAGCCTTCAGAAATGGACGCCCGGAGCATCTTTCGTAGCTACAGGGAGGCTATGAAATGAGAACCAATAATAGAGAAACAACGAAATGCGACGGGCGGGAAGAAACAGGAGTACCACGAGAAAGCCGAAAGGAACGTACGCCGCGATACCACTTGCGAAAAAACCTTGGATCGGACGTCGTCGGGAATTGAACCGGAGAGCCGAGTGTTGTGAACCTAGTAGACGGTGAGTGAACGTGTTAAAAAATTAAGAGTCATGTAGGGTGAATTCAGACTAATGATGTCTTTACGAGCTAGAATGTAGTTAGTGAAGGGAGCTGGGTAATTACGTGTCTGTCAAGGAACGTCGAGCAAGTTATATTTCGGCCCACACAGGAGTAACGAGCACAAACGGTACTTAGACCAGTCACGACTTAGAAAGTATAACTGATGTGAACTCTGTGCAGGCAGTGTTCAGGTATTGCCCCGGGCTACGATTACACATAGGGGCCCACAAAGGTGGGGGGTGATAACGTTAACGACGTGGACTACGTCATTAAAATTTCAAGGGGGAAGGGAAGGATTTGTTAAACGAGAAAAAAATATTTCGGAAGATAGTATTGCATTATTATGCTGGAAACGGTCACTTCTACGACCTCGTCACTTCACCGAACGTTTCCCCTAAGTATCCCCTTACTCCCTCCACGAACCACTCTGTACACCTTCTCTAACAATGTTCTGTCAACTGCCGAGGTCATACAACTCCCCAACACTTCTTACCCTCTACAAAACCATACGCCCGCCTGTTGTCATCCCTTTACCCTGTCCCTAAACCATATGCACCGTCTATTGGTGCTTGTGTATCGTTCCTCCCATTGGCTACCACTAGACGTGAAGAGTTCAAAGACCAGACATATAGCCGAAACCCTATTGGCCATAGCATCCAACATTTGTCACCCCCCCCCCCCGCATAACCTCCAGCGTAGTGGGGAGAGGAAAATATAACGTTTTCTACTGATATTTTATTTCCATACTTACAACTTCCAATGTGAAAGTACTCCTTTGGTGCTTGAATAAGGGGCGAGGAAGGGTTGCATAATATGATTTTGAGGGAGGTTGAGAACCGCTGGCATACATGACGATTTCTTTACTTCTGGTGAAGACATTGTTGACTATATAGCTTCGTTGTCTCGCTAGTGTTTGTGATATTCTCGTTACAGCAATAGTTTAGCGCTTGTGAAAGTGACAACTTTGCCAAGAAAGGTTGTTTGATAATTTTTTTGAACTTTCCTACAGCCATCTTGAGCTACTGATTTTTGGAAAAAAGTATTTTGTAAGAACTTCTTTCAACGCCTGACGTGCACATATTCAGCTCTGCTTTATGTTTCATCAGCAGAGTATACTTGTGCGGAGGCGTCGCATATTTGACTGAGCCAATAAGAACAAGGTTACTGCGACATCGCTCGTCTGTTATTTGCGGGTAGTATGTCCGGGATGCTTAGAGTTATAAAACATCGTTTGAAACAATTAGGTATAAGTTATTTTCTATATATATAAACCGGGGTTACTTAGACCTTGTGGGGTTAACTTTGCCCCACCCAAAATGTTGGTCTTTATGTCATTTTGCAAAGAAAGTTTTAAAGGTTAGCTATATGTTCAAAGTAAATTATTTCAAATACTAGCTTCCAGTTATTCACTTATTTACCACAATACCTCAAAACTAACATTTTCAGCGGTCAAAGTAACCCCACCCCGAAAATGGACGAAGTGATCCCAGTTTACGGTTGTACTTAAGTGCTGTGATTTGTACACTTGTTGCGACGTCCTATTTAAGTTATGTGAAAGTGCGTGGAGAAATAACAAGTCGGCAAGTTCAGTTTCTATCAGGTATCAAGATTTGACTGTCCTCTCCTTGCACGACCGTTACTATACGAGGTTTGATGGTTTTGCAGTTACTGAATATACGCCCGCTAGTCTCAGCTATATGTAGTTAAGTCATGTCTAAGGTTACAATGTCGTCGTAAGCGTCTGCCAACCTAACTTGTGACGCCTTGCAGTACTTGTAAGTGACACTGGTAGGCATAAACTGAAGATGCTCGGCGGCACCAACCTGGCCAGTTGTTCTCCGCGGCTCGAAGACGTCTCTACACTTTCAGCATGAAGGCGTACCGACGAGTGAACTGACGCCCTAAGGCAGCGCCTCAACCTGCCGTCCTTCGCGGCTCGCAGACGTCTGTCCCTAAAATCCGTTAACAAACCTAGCCTTGCTATTGTGTGGCGCCAACGTTCCCCGTCGCTTTCCATGCAGGCTTTGGTACAGTTGGGCAAATCAAGAGACAGCTTCGGAAAGACGGACCCGCCCCTCGAGTAAAGTAACTTCCTACCATTGCCGTATTTATTACAATAACCATTTTCTGCATTCCGCTACACTTCGACATTTACCAAGCGCTATAGGCTGGCCTTTCTCCCCTATCGTCTGGTAGCTATGGGGTTACATGGGTGATGGTTGGGGGCGAGAAGGCCCGAACACCAGCCACTTGCGCCTGCAAGTTTCACAGACACCGTATATACATCTCTGTTTTCCTAAATAAAATTCTGTACATAGATAATTGTTTTTTGAAAATAGTTTCATCAGCATCCTGACAAGATGACGTGAAGAATGAATGGTCGCATGATGTGTCTATTATTACATCTGTAATTTATAACAATTGATAACAATTGATTAGGTGGGCGGCGACCATATGACACGTCACGAGGTTAGACGGCACATAATTGGTTTAGAGCTGACCAATTATGAAATCTGAAAAGTACTGTGAGTGTGTTAGACGCGGTAAGATACTAAACCCACTTGTGAGTACCGCCCTAAACGATCTTTCGATTCCAAGCCTCTGACGCGCAAAAAAAAAATATATATGTGTATATATATATATATATATATATATATATATATATATATATATATATATATATATATATATATATATATATATATATATATATATATATATATATATATATATATATATATATATATATATATATATATATATATATATATATGGAGAGAGAGAGAGCCAGCACCGTTAACTTTACAGTTCTGACAGAGCTGCGAACTTAGTTTTTCTGAACTTGGATTAATTTTTTTCAAAAAAAGATGAGATTAAAGGCCGTCAGCTATAAACAGGTAACCATACATTATACTGTTGAAAATAACGATTTATTATTTTTTTTGTCAATTTTTTTTGCGCATCACGCGCAGTTTTAAGGCCAATTACCGGAGATATTAGCATATCATGTTGCGGCGATCGATCAGGCTCGCAAATTACACAGCCCGTGGAGAGATCACGCGAAAAATAAAATTACAGGTAATGCGAAGGCTGAGCGATAAGAAGACAGGCTATTTGGGCGAGAAGAGCGAGGACATTGATTTCACGGCGTAGGCGGCAGGGGCTCGCGGAATATAAGTTACTGTGAAAACCCTCGATCACAAAGGAACCCTGTAATTTATATTTCTTCCTCCAGACGCGGCGGTCGTGTGATGGCCAAGGATAATAGAGCGCGTAATAGCTCGCCGTACAGAAGCGGAACGCACGCACATAACGAGGCGGGACTTCTTCCGCTATCCAGAAGTGTTGAAGTACTGGTGAGGACGACGTATCACGTCTCATCCGAGCGTCTAGGTATAGCCAGAGACTTTTGGTGAAAAAAAAAAAAAAAAAAAACAACTTAACGACAATTTGTTTCAGTTACATATGTGCAGAGCTGCAACTGTGTTCCAAGGTCTGTGATTGGGTGACTTTAACTCTCAGCGACTCTGGGTTCCACACGCACGGACGTATGGTGTCATAGAAACCTTGTTCTGATTGGATCGGTAAAATGAGCGACGCATCTGTTCAAACAATTCTATTAATAGATGGGCACATTTGGCAATGGGCAGAGACACCGGAAAATCGCGAAATTGTTTAAGATGGTCTCCAATTAACTGTAGTATATTAACAGTGCCACGTGTGATTTTCTGGCAAATCAGACACGCTGTGTGTTCAAGCTGTTTAGTTCTAACTGGGTTTCTTGAAGAGAGAAACAATGCTTCAAATAAATCATAGCCAATGTCGGTACGAAACATTCAGTGTTGTATACAGCATGTTGGAGCCTAGCAAATAGTCAACTATTCCCGCGATTTTCCAGTGTCTCTAGCAATGGGGCTTGTTCTCACTAAATGTGACTGTCTATACCTGTAGAAGTTAGTCACTGAGCCATCGTACAGAGAGACATTCAGTACTGATACTAAAGTTAATGTGGTAATTTCGAAGGTAAATGTGTATTGTACACGGCTATACCTTTTAAAATATTGTACACTGACATTTTCATGCCATAAAATACCGTAAACATACTTATTTTCCACCTCACTCTAAAATGGAAACTGTAAATACTCAAACAGTTTTCCCAGTGATTTCCCACAGACTAAAAGTGTTGAAGCTGCTCCATCAAGAATCAGTGGAAAACTACAGATTGCATCAGCGAAATGAACTCACTGATTGAATCAAACAAACAAAAATTTTAAGAAGGTGAATAAACGTGTAGTTTTACAATAAATGTAAGTTTTTTCCCCTAAATTTTGCCATAAGCTCAATAAAGCACTCACCACCGTGTACAAAATCAAATAGTAATAATTAACGGGATTTAAATCGAAGACCACTGACTGGTCGCATTAACACTCTAACCATTCACCTAACATGAACACTTAAACGTATACGTTATTGTAAATGTGGCTTACTTTGTTTTTGTATATCAGTGATGTGCGTTAATTTTGCTCACCGCTTTTCTTGTAATAAAGAATGTGAATTAAACCAGTGTCATTTAATAGAGAGCAACAGAGCAAAACTAAACATTCCCAAAGTTATCTACCCACAGCAACCAAATAACACGACTAGTTATCACGGCCATAGCGAAACAGGTCTGGACACTTGTAGTTGAAAATTGATCCCGTAATGACTGATTGGCGCTACTGGCACTCTGGGATTGTTTTAACATTGCGTAAATGGGACTACAAGGAGCAAACTCGTGTCGGAGCTGCTAGGAAAACTGCTAGTACGACGCTATACTGCAATGTTAAAACAACCCTTCATTACTAGTGGCGCTTTCAGTCATATAGGGGTCAACTTCATGTCATTGGTAGATAGGCGAGTGTCCAGACCACGGTCGTAGAAGAACAGGTCTGGACACTCGCCTGGATATTTGACCCCCTTGTTGTTTGGCTGTAGTTCATCAAGTTACCGATAATATTGTGTTTTATTGGCGCTGATGTTATGGCGGTCGGACTAAACTCCACCCACTTCCTTTCCGCTAAGATAAACAAGTTATCAAAACGTATTTTTTATAAATTTATGAAATACTATCTTTGCTCACAAATTTAAGAAAAGGCTCCAGCAATATTTATTTATTTTATAAATTTAACAATGGAAAAAAGTGGACGGAGTTTGAGTCCGACCGCCCGGGAATCAGTACAACAATCTTGGTAACTTGACGAATTACAGCCAAACAACAAAGGGGTCAAGCAAAATACATTGTTAGATAGGCGAGTGTCCAGACCTGTTATTCTACGGCCGTGGTCCAGACCTGTAATTCTAAGACTGTGCTAGTTATTACTTTGTAACCATAGAGTAAATATTACTGTACATTTAAGTGTTACTTACCAAAACACACAATTCACTTTAATAAACAAGCCAACGAAAATTTAATAGCACCGTTGCTTTTAAAACGTGTTACATTGCTTAGCACGTGTAAACTAAAATCATGTACAATTGTCGAAAAGAAATGTTAGTTACTGCTTTAAACGGTTAATTACAAATTACAGATTCAATAGTAGATTTTTTAACTAATTAAATAGTGAAATATACGTACTAATTCAATCTATCACCCAATTAGTTGTTTTTTCACTCTTATAATTCAACACTGACAAAAAAAGATTCGCCATTAAAAAGAGAAAAAAAACTTACTGAAACAGTGAAAATTTCACTGATTGAAATTTAGAGTACATTTTCGGCAGTAAGAAAACAATCTTGAATGATTACTGAAGGCTTATATAGATATACACACGTTCATGTAACGTCGAGAGCCTTTATTGCTATTCCTGAGACGTCACTAACTCATGTTAAGAAATGTTCGTGAACTATCTAACGGTCGAAACATTGCGTCTCGTCAGCGAGGTAATAAGCGGCGAAAACATAATAACTGAGAGAGGAATGGACAATGACACACTTTGAATGATGCACACGTTTTCTAGAAATTAAGATAAACCAGAGCTGGCTTGCCTACATAAAGCAATACGTGTCTCTGTTTAATTGTTCCTACTATTATTTAAACAAAATCAACAACATTTCCCAGCATTACAGTCGCAACTCTTCATATTGTCTGATCTTCTTGGGCAATGCTCTAGGTGAAATTGTTTTTACAGATTATCAATACAGACATAGACGTAGAAGGCGGTTGGAGCTCGGTAATGTAGTCCAGCAACTGGGCAACGCCTGACAAGTTAACCATTATCAAAGACATCTTATTAATAGCTATTTATGCTTTCATATTTCAATATAATTAGGTAATGCACGTAATGGCTGTACATAATCGTGTAAACCAGTTTTGCAATAAGTATGAAAAGCCACAAAAACTTCGCCATTATTGTTGTGTAAGGACTGAACACATCAAATCAACACAAGTTAAGATGAAAGCTTATCATCACGTTACTTGTAATCATATGTTTTTATGGTTTACATAGATGGATGAACATTACTTCTATCAAACAGTTTTGGAAAATGCGTGACAATGAAAGAATCATAGGAGACTTCGCACTGATTGTGTCCTATACAGATACAGGCTAAATAATAAAGAAAATACAAAACATAACGTAGTATTTTAACTTGCAATGATTTATATCAACTTAGTTGTTGAGTGTAAGCTCATACTCTACAATGTGACAGTTACTATTTAGGCATGTACCTGAACGTAAGCACCTAAGTCAATTTATGCTGAGTTTTTTTTAAATGTTTTGACGTTGTTGAGTAGACATATGTCTACAAAAAATCTGTAATCTGTAAGTTAGACAACAAGCATGAAATTCACAAGAGCTTAACCATTACAGTTGTTATTAATACGCACAGGCCTTAACAACATGAAGTTCTTTAACTTAACACGGCAATTTTATTTGGTGGTAAAGCCATTATGTAGTGTTATATTTATCAGCGTATCTGTTGTATCCCAGCTGTTAATGCATAATCACAGACTTACATAATAACTAAATATTATAGGCTATATACCTGCCTACAAATGGGTTTATGGTGGGTTAACAACTTTAAAAATTTTGTTAAATATATTTGGATACGCATATAAAGTATAATGGACACGCCCACTGTAATTCTTTGAAAGATTCTTGCAATGGGGTAAATGATTTAGTGAAGTGTTGTGGGTATAAATCATTGTAGTGCTATGTAGTTCTCAGAAAGTCAAGACAGAACCAGGAAATAAAAGCCGAACAGGTTGTAGTTCGCGCGTATGTAAAATAATAAAACATAAAAATTTCCAAGAAAAATTGTGTCAAATCACGCAAAATACCGACGGACAAGAAATTAATAGTTCAAAACAAATAAAGCTAAAAAATTCTGACGAATACAGTGTTACATACGAAACAGGACGACACAGCAGTGACGTCACCGTCACTAGATAACGATGAAAGCACAGAAGAACACGGAAATGTTTACGCTTTGTTATTTCGTGTGACTTTTTAAATAATACTTATGTTTTTATGTTATGCGATTTGGCAAACTCAGCCCGTATCTAGTGTCGCCCCTGGTTCGCAATTTCTTGTCGACGAAATACTAGAGACGGTGATAATTAGCGGGTTCGTTGACCTGCGGACTAGCTTCCAAGAAGACTCGTGTACGTCTGTTCATTGGCTGCTCTCTGACACAGTGATACTGCATAACTTGGCCTGCATTCAACTGTTTCTTTATTATTGCCTGAGCGCCCTCCAGGGGGTGACAAATAAACCAAGGATCAGTTACAAAGTTGACACGAACTTCTAATCTTCTTAGTTCTAGCTTCTACCCGAAATAAATTTGCGAAATTTTTCATGTCCCTGCCCGAATGACCAAGCGATAATTGTTCCTCCCACCCACGCAAGCGAAGCCAACCAATGAGTTAATGGCCTCCCTTTCCTACCTGAGCTTCAAACGCGTTGCAGCTAGTTACGACTATTGATTTTTTGACGAAACTATTTAACGCGAGTTATATTTGTTTATCTATGAAAAGAACTCACACTTTAAACTATGTCGGTATAGTTTTGAAAATCCGATACGTTTATTAGAAACATCATTTTCGGACCCCTCAAAATGACCAAAAATGACTTTTCCAGACTGCCGTATCTGGAAAAATAACGACCTGATTCGAAAAACACGACTATAGAAACAACGTCGGTCAACAGCAACATTACCACTACTGCCTCACACACACACAAACGCAGTTATCTAGGGAGACCCCTGAAAGGTGTTCAAGTGCGATAAAATAATAATTTTATATTTGTAAGAAATACTGTTAGTTTTCTAGACTATACTTGTGAGTATATTTTACTCTTACGAAACAATTTTAGCTCTCCTAGTATTCTCGTAACGGGCTGTCAAAGTCAAAATTTGCTTGTTACATTGCCCAGGGGCGTCATTTCAGGTTTTTGTTGGGAAGGGGGGGAGATATTTTTTTCGGTGAGTGACCTTGTTGCATCTGTTTTATTAATTATGCATGTATAAATTAGAAACTTTAATAACAAAACTTATGTTTTATGTGCTTAAGTTAGCATTATTTAAATAACAACATACAAAATTATATTTTATACAAGTGAAATTCTGTATCCAGGGGGGGGGGGTTGCTCCCCCCCTACCACCCTATATGACACCACAGAGTCACTGCCACGCAAACAGTGAAAACCAACTCACCTACTTAAACAAAATAATTCATTGTGAAATTACACCCCATGAGCTATGGATAAAACGTTTAAAAACACACAACATAATATTTTGAATTAAATAAAAATCCCAAAAGTACACAAAAAAGTTGCAACTTCACGATTTTTTTAAAATACAGAAACAGTTCTCGGCAATTTTTCAAGTGATTTATTACGTAGCCCGAGAATGGTATTTTACTGTGAATTATTTCGCGTACGTAAGTCAATTGGTTTTCACTATTTGCATGGCAGCAGAACACCCAAATTTTGACTTTGACGCACCGTTATGAGAAAACTATGCGAGCTAAAATTGTTTCGTAAGAGGGAACTGTTCTCACAAGTATCGTCTACAAAACTAACGATATTTCATATAAATATAACATTACGACTTTATCACACTTAAACACTCTTAAGACACTAGAATAGCAGTTGCGCCTCTGTAAACTCAGCGAGTCTTGTACCCAAGGCGTCGTTGCGGTGAGATTCTGGCAATGCCCTTCCCTCCACTATTCTGCTCCCAACATCAGAGCCGTGTTCCGGTCGGCAGGAGCGAAGAACCACGCCACTCAGGAGTATTTCTGTGACCGCTGACTGCGCGGATTCCACCGTGGTTAGGTTGGGAAGCAGGTGTGGGGTGAGGGGGTTTAATGGCGGAGAGAGGTGTAGATAGAAAGGAGGGAGTGGAAGAGGGGTTTGTTCGATATTTCTACTTTCACCTTTCCCCTTACGTGGCGATAGTCCCCGTGCCGGCATGTGGCAGCCTTCAGTCCGCAGTCTACCTATGAATACATACATCCATCTACCGAACTTTACATTATAAATCAATACATTGGTTCTATTTAAATCGTGGCCCAATTTTTCATTTATTTGTAATTGCTGTTAAGATTGTTAGCAAATATATGTCAAAGTTTCTATTTGGCTGTTTCAGTTTTTTTGCTGGCTATGGTAAAAACGGATAGTAATAATGCACGACTTAAAAAAACAAACAAATTGGTTAACTTAAAATAGAAGGGAAAATTTAAATAAGGGCCATATTTAGAAAAATATACCATCAACCGAGGCACCATGACAAATACAGCAGGAAAGAAGTTACGGTATTTATGCGTTAGGAAAGGAGTTAATACTTTGCGAAAAATCCACCTGATAAAAGTAAATAGAAAGAGAAAGTTACAAAATTAGAAAAACTGCAGGAAAAATAACTACCTCATAAATCGAATTGCAACAAATTCAACAATAAAGAGATATGGTAAACTCAAACACGGGTAAGACACACGAGACACTAACTCAAAATGACACATTTCAAATACCATTAGATGAAACAAAAAAAAAACGTGCAAATGAAAAATAATAATTCGTTGTTTGCCATCGAAATGGAAATAAAATGTTTTCGTCAGTTCGTTTTAAGGATGGACTAGGGTTTCAAATGCACGAAGCTTACTTTGATACTACATTTACGATTGTTTAATTGTTCGATTCATCAACAAATGACGAATAAATATTACTTTACCAGTGTTCCAGGTTATATAGTGTAAATAACAATACATTTTTTACTTTCAGCTAGGAGCTCCGCCTACCCCCACGTCATAGGCTGGAAAGCGACGGAGCTTTAAGGGGAGTGTTAGACAATTTTATTGTATTTAAATTTTAACCCATACTATTAATTCAAATTGTACTCTCAAAATGTTTTCTTCGACAAAGCATAGGATATATTCTTGGTAAACTGCTTTACATAAATAATAATGCAATAGGCCTATTTCATTAATTTGCCAAGCAGACTCATTGCAAGGGAATTCTTGAAAGATAACCTATGATACTCTTACAATGATTCTGCGTGATGAAATAATAAAAAATGCCATTATTATTTATATCAAGCAGTTTGTCAAGAATATATCTCATGCTATGTCGAAGATAAAATTTTGCTAATACAATTTCAGTCAATGTTATGGCTCAAAATCTGAACATATAATAAAATTGTTTAACACTCTCCCTTAAGGGCGATCGCTAGCGTGCAATATTCCCACTGATATAATTTTGTTAAGGAACTCTAAGCGGTGACAATATAACGAAGTCTGTATCAAAATTCAATGCACGTGTTTGAGTTTCGTATACACCCAGTTAGAACATTTGAAGTACGGCAGCAGCAGAAAAGACTTTGTTGGAGAGCCTTGGAACACTGTTTTTAATGAGCACGGAGTTTTCACAGTGATATTTCGTCCTTCTCTGAAGTGTGTTTTCTTTTCGTACATAGGCACGATGGACACATGTGAAATAGTTCTTTAAAAATACGCCTTTTCCCGCACATTGCAACGTATTTAAAAAAGCGTGGTCGGTGGCACATTTAAGAGTCCTAGGGCTGGTGCATGAACATTGTTTCATGGTGTTAGGAGAAGGTTTTTGTAAGAATACTAAACGTGTGTTCCATATATTTAAGATATTCGGAAAAACATATATTTTTTAAAATCATATTTATGGAACGACACGCCGTTCGTTGGTACAAGACTGTGGCACAGCAGATGAGGACTCCGAGAAAACTCGCCTACCAACGGCAGCTTCCTCCACTTTCCCAAGAGCAAAAAAACCGGAGTAAACCCACCGATATTCGAACCTGTGCCGCCGTGTGGAGAGGCTAACGGCCTGACCACTGCGCACTGCTATCTCAGTCACATGTCTACTATGTGGTTTATTATTAGAGCCATGGCGTGGAGAAAGAATTTTTGCAGTACTTGGTTTCAATGCCTTATGTACACATCTGCAGCTTTGCTTCGTGGTCAGTGATTGGATGTTATTACTCTTTCTGTACTGCGGTTCTACTGGTAAATCACAGACGAATGAATAACTATATTCTGATTGGTGCAGTTGAATGAGAGATGTGTCAGAACGAAGAAGCAGAGCTTCAAATGTCCTGTTGCATGCTGTACTTCTGAGGGCGGGCTGGCTAGGGCCTGTGTCGAAACACCTTCAGGGCTGGCCTACGATGCACAAGCTGGGCTGTCTCATAGTGGGAATCCCGACTAGATACATCATAGGGATCGGCGTACGAGTTCCAAGTCACGTCCGAAGCATGATGAAATGTCTATTTTTAGACCCATGAAATGCGGTGATTCCCCAACTGTTTTTCCGAGTATATAAACCCGGAATCGACAGATTTGGGAGAGTTCGCTATTGGTCGTGCTAGAGGAAGGTGTTATGCTTGTCGAGAGAGAGAATGGTGAAGACATCTTGGTGACGTCAGAGTCTACTGTGAGGCAGCAGGCGGCTACCTTCGGAGCAGTGTTGGGCGAAACAAGAGGACTGCTGTGGCGGGTCGACAGACAATAAGGACTGGAGTCGAACCGAAGACCTCAAGAGTAAAGACGGCGGTGCACTCGGAGTGCTGCGCAGCACACGGCGATTCATCACTACTGCGGACTATTAAGGTTGTACACTGTCACTATTTGAGAGACTGTTGATTGGATATTTGACTGAATTTTTATTTTGATTTGTATTTTTTAATTGATTAATGGTAAATTTTCTTGTGCTTAAATTGTCAAAGTTAATTAACGTTCTGTGCCCCAGTAGTAATCGTGTGCATAATTAAGGGTGTTTTGAAAGTTATAATTGATTGCTGTTTTGTGTGTTTTTGTAAGCTTTGTGAGCTAGTAAATCAATAACTTTATTCGACTCTTTTATTTCTAATTATAAGACCTCTATCCCAAAGAGCTCAGGGAATTGCCCACATGTAAGTTTTTGCTCAAACTTGTAACAGTAATGAAACTAAATGTTGCAATATTGTTTTTTATAACAAACAACTGGCCCAAGCTATAATGTCATTCGTTTATAACACTGAAGAAACGATAGTACTACAGGTTAGCGTATTAATATTCATCACTGTCCTATTAGAATACATTACATTGAACACCCCGCAATGTACTGTGTATCTTTCATTATAAGTCGACTTTCGACCAATGGGATATTGAGTTCAATGCGTACAAATTTAAGAGTCCGCACATTTGAAGCATTATTAGTAGATACATGTGACATTAGTGTTATTATTTGTTACCAGACTAGACTCTACTGGTCTGTACACACTCGTGCACAGTCTACGATGTCATTGCTCACGAGTGTGTATGTGATGTATAGAGACGTGCAAAATTCGCGTCATAATTTGGTAGCAGACTAAACTTCACTTTCCTGTACATATCAGAGCATAATCTGAAATTCAATTGGCCACGAACTTTTATGTGTTGTCATTTACGTGTTTTACGTCTTTACAGAGATTGGCATATCTACCGTGTAAGCATTCTCCGCAGCAAGTCACGACAATATCGGCCAGCGGGAGATGTCGAACGAGCCTATAGTCACTTGGAGTCTAGTCAGCTGTCAGAAAATAACGCGAATTTTGCATGTCTATAGTGACGTAATATACGTATTTGACTGCTTTACATGCACAGAAAAAACTGTTTTATGGTGGCTACAAATTTTTTATCAATATGGTTCTCACGAAATAATTTTGTAGTGATAACTAAATTTTTTAGTGATTACAAAATATTTTTGTAGTCACTGCAAAACTTTATTGGAGACAGTAAAAAATGTTTGTTGTCACTGCAAACAAAAATTGGTAAGGTCCATTATGACAAAATCTTTTGTGGTGACTAATAAGTACTTTTTTTTTCAGTGTGCAATTGACCATTCTACCGAGGAACTTTTAATTACTGGCTCAATGTGTTCCCGCTACAATTCACGACCCTATAGACCGATGTATGACGTCAAGCAAGTAATCAACAGCTTGCAGTATTTTTTGATGTCGGAAAATAACGCATAATTTACATGTGTCTAATCATTAGTAAGATTGCATAGCTACAGTAAAGACGTGGTGTACACTGGCGATACGTGATGTGTCCATGTAATGCATTTGTTAATTAGCAGAAATATTTTTATCAAAATATATAACGAACTATAATCGAACGCTGCTCACGCTAGCCTCGTGAATTTTCGTAATCGCTTCCGGTAGGGGGCGATAGCACACATCTGCGGCCGCGCACCGCCATGTTGTAGGGATATGCATGAACCAACGTGTACATGGCTGCTACACAGTAACAATAATTAATATGAAGATTTTGGAAACTATTTTGCAAAAAATATTTTGTAAGTTTACAAAAAATATTGTATACTTAACCGGGAATGATGTAAAATATACAACTAAGTATGTATGCTTACATAAATTTTTGCCAGTTGCCGTAGAAATTAACTTTATAGGACCACGGTCTAGGAGGAAGAGGTCTTGACACTGCGTATGCTCTCCAGCAATAGAAAGTGACTCGCTTTCTGTCGCCGAGCTCTAGTATTAATTTAGTAGAATATTTGTCTTGTTTACATCTCGCGTTGTTACCATTTTTACTGTTGCTTACATAAAATTATGTTAATATGATATAATAGATAAATGTTTCGTGTCCATAAATGCATTGGCATATGTGGAACTGTTTAGATAAGTCGTCTGAAAAACAAATATTATGTACTATTGTTTTAGCAAACACATTTGAACAAAATCTATTCTTCCCTGCTCCATAAAATTTTTGAATCGTTGCAATATGTGTCTATATGTAAAAGATTGAAAAACTAAATTTAATGGTTGAAAATGTGTTCCAATACAAATTACATATACGTTATCTGGATTTTCAGTGTTCTTATTTTATAATACAGGCAATTCCGATAACAGCTACACATTTTAAGCTGTTAAATCTGTGTAAGCCAACTACAAGAAGACAAATATTACACTAAAAGACTACTAGCGCTGCGACAAAAAAGGTGCCACATTTTATTCCTCAATGTCAAGACCTTACCTTAATTGACAATGTAGAGGACTAAAATATTTTTGTAAGACAGTTTTAAACCTGGAAATGTTTTAGCATGTTTTAATAATAATTTAAAATTGTCGCAGTGTCTACTGATGCATAACACAGTCCATACATCACTTTGTTGTTCCTGACAGCCGAAGTTGTTTTGAGAATTTTATTGGTTACAACAATGAAGAAACAGGCGAGTTTATTTGTGATGTAAATAAAAATATTGACTAACAAAATTCTGTTCAAATAGTGTTCAATACTTTGTAGAGTGATCTAACATTATATCGGTTACAATAGTGCAGAAACACCAGAGCCGTGCCAGCGCCATAGTATCAAAGTGTAAAATGTACATAATGTGATGTGATGCTGTCTAAACGCTTTGAGAGAGACACCAGGGTTAAAAATAATAGCTATATTTCTACGATTGCACTTTCCTCCACAGTTATTTTTGTAAAACTGTTACTGTTCATTATCATACATTGTACGAAACAATGTAATTCGGTTGTCAATATTTTAGCCTTACTTTACAGGTATATTTCTTCACAAAACTATTTGACACAATAAGAGCACGTACCGTACTTTATGGTCCCTGCAATTTATAGGTATTCTCTTACGATATTTGTTATTAAATGAATTTCGCAGCTTAAAAATATCACATCTACAATACATCAGACTGTAAGAATGTACTGTACAATGATTTGAAAATGTTGGAGCTCATTCAAGCAATACACTATATTCCTTTATGCGGCCTTATTCCAACTATGTCCAGGCACAGTACAGACATGTAATGCTCAAGAATGAATAATAATACAGTAACGTTATTGTAATACAGTAACGTTATTGACTCGTGTAATGTTCCTGTCCGTAATCATTTCTCGTCCAGTGTGCGTGTTTATGACTATTATTAATGTTTTCCTCGGAGATCATCTATAAGAATGCTCTTCTGTGCAGAAGGAAGGTGATTGTGATGTCGATGGATAGAGAATGGTTGGCGCCAACTTTTACCAAATGTCATCATGTCTGTGACCGATATAGTCCTAGAAGTTGTGCGACGGCTTCACTGGTGAGACAGTCTTCGTAACGGGCGATGTACGTCGCAACTGTTGTTTTACGAGACCGTAAACCCATCCGCGCCGATCCTGAGAGGTTAGGTTTCCATCGCGGGGGATGTGTCGAGTTCTGGAAAGGCCACTCGAGTATTATTTTTCTTCGAAACGCATACAAATAGTGGAATTTACGGCGTACCATAAACTCGCGACGTCAGGAGACCCAAAATTTCGACTAGTCACTTCCGGGAAAAAGTAATCTTCTCTTGTTCAGTCATCTTGACAGATAAACTAGAAATTCTGAAATCTGAAACAATCTCGTGTTCTCTGACCTGTTAAGCAAGAGTAAATAGATGTCTAAGATTTTAAGTAGATGCGCTGGAGAATTAACGTTACCGTGTTGGTTGTTCATTTTCATAATGTAAAAACGAAGTAAGAGAATTTAGAATATAAAGTTTCTTTTATGTTTACGAACCAAATTAGTAAATGAATTACGTATATTTTCTCTCAGTTTCACAAATGAAATTAATTAAGGGTATATGTTGTAATACAGGTTGTAATTAGTCAGCTAATTTATTCTCTGCGCCCTTCCACAGATTAAGAGCTTATTTAAAGAAATTTTTTATATGTTAATAACGAAATGAATTAAAAGAAAGTCCTAACCTGGTAATTGTGTGTAACCAAATGATAACAGTTTACATAATACAGTTTGTTTAAAAATAGTTATTTGCTGAAAAAAACAGCAGGTTAGTATGTGTAAACAACATAGCCAAGAAAACCTTAATTCACTTATCTATTTTCAGAAACACAACATGTTTAACATTAACGGCTGAAAATTATGAAAACAATCCTTTTTTAAGTATGAACAAGTTAGTGCAAGACAGTAAAAATATATAGGCGTGTTTAATACACTTTTGTTTTTAATATATCGCCATAAAATGATGGGTGTCAGCATTGCATTTCTCATAGACTTGATCTAACGGAAAGAAAAACACTTCACTATAATCCAGCCACTTGCGCCTCCAGGACGTCTACACATAACTGTTGAGTTGTTTTGTGAAATATAAGACTACGAGTTGTAGTTATATCTTTAATCAGTATCATTCAAGTGTTGAGGAACGAATTCTGCAGTTGAATGACTTCAGTAATAGCAACATTGTCTTATTGTTTGAGTCCCCTATTCATTGTGTGTAGTTGGGTCTTATAAATAAAGATGATGATTTATCGCGGGAAAACTTGACTGTTTGCTGGATTTCATCACACGTTCAGTTTACCAGAAGATTACTGGCTTTCTCTTGTTCGTGTAGAGGTTGCCCTATTTGACTGAGCCAATAAGGATCCCGCAATTGTAATATATGATGCCTGTTAATTGGTCTCCAGACGGCTACGTTGTGTCAGAAGTATCTAACAGAATCATTTAGGGCCCGGTAATTTTCGCGAAAAGATTTTTGCCCCACTTTGTTTCAGTGTCTTACGTGCACACCTGCAGTTCAACTTCATGATTATTGGCAGAGTGTTCTTGTGCAGAGTTATTATTCATTTGACTGTGCCAATCAGTACATGAATATCTGCGACACAACACGTCTGGGATTTGCGGGTTTAACTTCCAGAAGTTG
>PNEQ01024150.1:82572-106978 GCA_003012365.1 Medauroidea extradentata | reverse complement strand
AATTTTTTGAGTCGCAGATTAAGATTTATACACTAATTAGACATGTAAAAAATTCGAATTACCCAAAACGAAATTCGAATTATCCACGATTTTTTAGTACTGTTTGGATACAAAATGCTAGGGACCAAGAGAAAAATTCGAATTAAAGGAGATTTCGAATTAAAGAAGTTCGAATTATACAAGTTCCACTGTATTACCTTTTGACACATAAAATTCTTATATATTAAAATAATTCTTTAAAAATTTACAGTTAAGAGGGATCGGTACTCGTCATATTCGAATAATTAGTTTTCCACTTTAAGTTCCACACAAAGATATATATCTACACATTTTGCGCCTGAAAGGACACAGATATTACTTACTTAAGCATTATCAAACTTTTACATCTTCTCTGCTTTACTTAATTTTAGACTAACAACATTATGGAGGAAAGAGGTAAGATTTTTCGATGGATGGTCACAAACGTAGCATAAACACTAGCAGTCAAGTGATACCAATTGTATAAAATGTTAGAAGATATGCTATGTACCTTGTCGACGTCTATAACACAATAGAAAATGTACAGGACAAATTAAAAGCAGGAGTTCCATTATTACAAAACAACAGGTTCTAGTCTCCCTTAACTTTACCCCAAATATCACTGCAGAGTAATTTTTACTCTTCATAACTTTAACAGGAGTTTACTTTAAGTAAACTTTTCAGAAATTCGTATTTGAACAAAAACTTTGTGTTGTGACAAATAACTTATTTTCAATTGTTTATTTTCGTACTGAAGTCTGCAAGTGAACCACAAGCATTCAGCAATCACCCTTTTATATAAAAAAAGGGGCGGGGCAGTAAAACTTCACACACATGACATGTAAATGTCAGCAAATAATACAAATAAACAGTAATCTTTTAGCATAGCACGTAGCACGTAAAAGTCTTTATCAGTTTTTAATGCGATGAATACATGTAAGTTTTATGTAGATATTTCAATTCTGTTCACACTCACAGCTTTCAAAATATTTTCAAATTGTAACAAGTGATGGTAGAAAATGGCAAGAATATTTTCTTCTAGCATATTCTCCATTTCAGTGTAGAGTCCTGCGTCTTGAATCATTGACGACGGTTATGCAATGGTTCAGATGAATCGCAGACGTTCGATGTTTGCGCACCACCATAATTACAATATATTTCATAATACATTTTTCTGAAACAACAAGCATAATTTTATAGTGAAACAAGGAGAAATATTCAACGGTGACTACAAAAAAAAGTCAATATGTGAAACAAATAATTCTTCGCTATCCCTTTCACCTCACACATCGACGAATGTGGAGATGTTTCAAGAAAATAGAACGTATTGACAGTTTTTCATTCACGAATACAAATTCAGTCTGTGGATTTGTTCAGTTTAGTTGTGTGATGCGTAGATAACGCTACAATTCTGCTTTCGGGATAGCTGGCGCGAACGAAACCCCCGAGCACCAAGGGAGCATTTCGCTAGTTGCCTAGTGTGTAGTCGTACATAAATAAACGCTTAAAAAGTTCAATGAAATCTGCATCACACTAAAATCACTTTCTTTATCTGAAAACAAATTTTGTTTGAATACGAGCCACTACGAAAAAGCTTTGTCACAAAAAACTTTTTATTTGAAGTGTAAATTAAAAATTGTATTTTATTTGTGGAAATAGATATTTTTTCTATATAAGGATTATTATAAAAAACCTGTAACTAACCGTATCCATTGCAAAATTGGATCGAACTATTTTAACCACTACACACACTTTTTTAAACATTACCTTTCATTTTGAACATAAACATTTTTTGCAGTAGATTTATTTGCATTGCTCATACTCAAACTAACATTATGCTTGGCAAGGGAAAAAAATCCAGGTGTTTTTATACGTGAATTAAAATTAGATAAAATATTTTGTCGTTTTATGAGCAGATATTAGTGACTGATAAGCATTACGTATGCTAATGTTAATTCTAATACATGTTAGAAGGATGAAAATTAACAGTATTGTAAAGGGCAATTTCTGCCACTTGTTGCGCTGCTATCGCTAAGAGATGTAACTGACCAATTACAGAGTATTCGTGAATATAAAGGTACACTTAGTTGATAAATTAAATCACCAAAATTGGTTGTTTTTCACATTAAAACTAAATTAAATCACTTCTCTATTTATTAAACAAAGTTCTTTTTTTACATTGGTTTTGTATTTTATATGACTCGTTAGTGGTAGGAGAGAGACTTGCGACATAACTTTCCCCTGTGCCAAGTTCTAACCTGTAGTTAAGCGTAATTATCTGGCGTTAGGATAAAAGTTACAATACTCCATCTTTATTCACGTACAAAGCTGGCAAAGCTATTTTCTAGGAGTACTCAGTAGTAGGGAAAAATGACAGCGAGTGTACCAGGTACAGCATGGCGGCTGATATAGATTCGGCAAACTAGAGTGACGTCATAATTAGAAACCTGACAAATACGCGTTTTCTTTTGGTGACAAGTCTAAATGAAAACAACTGTAAGTTGTGTCTATTTCAGGATTAACTCTTCACATATTTGCCGCCACCTGAAGTGCGCTAAGCCAATAATAATAAAAAAACTAAATGCAGATCCAATCACATGTTATCACTGTGTCAGCCAGCATCCAATGAACAGCTAGCGTCTACTTGAGCACACAGATGTCTACAGAAATTACGCTAATGGATCCTGAACCCACGAGGTTTTCCGGTCTCCTGTTAAAATATTCGACTATGCCACCATATTAGATGTTCTGATAACTGACACTTGGTGACCCAGAAGACAAAATATTATAAAAATTCCATAATAAAAAATTTCTATAAATTGTTTTATTTTTTTATTTTACTACTTCTATTGGTCATCTTGCTGTCAAATATCCCGCGCCTACCGTCAGCTGTTTGTAGAGGACAGAAATATTCGCGAATGTCTTACGTATAAATCTTCAGCTATACTACATGGTAAGTAAGTGCCTAGATGTTTTTACTGTCAGCGTCTTAGGCCTCTAACAGCAAATCTCAGATGTATGATGTCACGTTAACAATGTTCTAATTGGCACATTTAAATTAGTGAGTGAGAGAAGAGGTCTTAAAGGCTGGTGAAGGGTGATATGATGTATGGAGCAGCGCCGGAATGAATGGGCGGGGGAAACGAGAAAACCCGCATCGTCCGGAACGGTTCCCACATGTGAAAATTCGAGGACCAATCCCGCCGGGAATCGAACCCGGATCGCCTTGGTGGGAGACGAGGGGTCTGACCCCTACTGGACCACCGCCGCCCCACATTTAAATGAGATGCTTCTTCTGCACAAATACACACTGCCAATAATCATGAATTATAGCTGCTAATGTGCTCGAAAATTATTTAAACAAAACTAGCGTGCAATTTTTTCTGCGAACTCATTGCTATATTTTGATTTTTTTCTTTTGCTGCTGTCTTTACTTACCGAAGTTAAGTTGTTGACGTCACCAGAGCCTGAAATATTTATTATTTCGTTTGTAATTTTCTAGTGTCGTCTGCTAAAGGCATTACAGGTACTTATGTTGTTTCCCACATTCGCCTGGAGGCTGTAGTCTTTCGATTAATCGATCACAATTATTGTTTCTGGTATTTGGTATCCCCTGGTTGATGGCAGTGCTGAGTTCCTGCTGCTTGTGAGGGTCACGAGTTACGCATTCGTAGGCGATAAAGTCGCTCTAACTGTCGTAATCTTACAGAGGATGTAGCTCGAACCATAGGGCTCCGAAACCTACGATTTTACTGCTGTACATTATTTGTAGTACATTATAATACATATAAAGCAGTATACAAGTCCTTGCTGTAGTGCGTAATAATACTTCGTAAACTGAAACAAATAAGACCTCGAAAAACTGGAACATACCGAACATTTTTAATACTAAAACATTCTAATAAAAAAATATATAAAACAAAAAAAATCAAATATTTTGTAGTTCTGTATAGTTTACAAACCGCGACATGCATAACAATACTAATCAGTGAATAACTACAGGCCGCGCTGGCCATTCGCCTCCGACCAAGGCGATCCGGGATCGATTCCTGACGGGGCCGGTCCCCGGATTTTCGCATGAGGAAATCGTGCCGGACGATACCTCTCGTCGACGGGTTTTCTCGGGGATCTCTCGCCGGGCCTCTTCATTCCGGCGTTGCTCTATACACACCGCATGTTACCCCTCACCAGCGCTAAGACATTGTTATCGAGCACTGACAGAAATATCTCACTCACTCAGACTAATTACGCCTTCAACAACGCAAGTCATAGCCTAGTAGAAGACCATGGCTTTTGGTGTGGCAACCCTGTTAACATTGTTTTAATATCAATTCCGACCACCGCAGTACAGTCGGTTAAGTGCCGGGCTACGCTGCTAGAGGTCCTGGGTTCAAATTCCGGCTCGGGCATGGATGTTATATAGTCCATTCACCTCACTTTACCCCCATCGTCTCTTACGACCTCGTTGTTAAATGGCCGTAAAACCTTATCGCTAGGGACACGATTTTGTCGCGAAAAGATTTTTGCCCCACTTTGTTTCAGTGACTCACGTGCACATCGGCAGTTTTGTTTCAAGGTTATTGGCAGCGTGTCTTTGTTCAGACACGTTTCTCATTTGACTGCACCAATCATAATAAGATTATTGTGAGTCTGTACGTCTATAATTTGCCAAGGCAAATGAGAGTAAAATCATCCAATCACAGACGATGTAGCAGAGCTGCAGGTGTGCACATGACGCATCGAAACCAAATGTTGCAAAAATTTTTTCACCATAAAATCGTGGCCCTACTTATCGCTTCACTTCGCTCTTCGACTACGACGGCTTTCATTGGTTAGTCTGTATGAAGGCACGATAAAATACTCGGAGAAATTCACAGCTACAGGAGAGCTTTATGCTGATAAGACAACACTGCTTGACAGAGTCACAAAAACAAAGTCTGTGACCATCTACTAATGAAAGCTATGCTCAAGAACAACTCAAGCAAACCTTCACTACACTCAATCCATACCAAACACCCGACACATCCAAATATAGGATCATTATTTTTGGTAAAAATATTTCTACACCAGTTTGTATAAGTGCCTCATCGCACTTCTGCAGCCCTGCTCACGGTCAGTGATTGGCTGTTTTTATCTGTTATGTGCCTTAACGTTTAACTGCAAATCACATACGTGTGGTATCGCAATAACCTTATTCTGATAAGTACTGTCAAATGAGAAACGTCTTTACACAAAGCCATGCTGCAAATAACAAGTAGGTAGGGGTGCACGTAAGGCAACTTAGTTGGTACAGAAATCTTTTCGCGAGAATCAGGGTTCATTGACAATAATGTTCGCTAGTTCGATCAATTACATGAGCCACTGAAACAATACAAATTGATCAGCAACGTTGAATCATGCCAAACAAATGCAGTAGCCACACCACACACAATAACGTTCGCCTATCATTCAAGACCCTGACATTTCGTACATTTATTAAAGAGGTACGGAAAAGTAAGATGTTGAGCGAACGATTGGAATTCTTTATCGTCGATAAAATCTGAACTACTCATCATAATTCGATGGGACTTTTTTGTTGAGTAGATCGGTGTACATCTGTATATACAGCGCTAGGCGGCAGTATATTTAGGTTTTGAGTAAAAAAAACTGGTTTTAGAAAACTATCGATTTGAAACCAGAAAATCCATTAAACTAAACTTAAAGTTTTATAATTGTTAATATGGTACTATCCAAGTCTTTATAATAACCGAATTAAAAAAATACTTGCGTTTTGATTTGAAAATAATTGTACTATCCGATAACCTCTCGCGGAGAGTATTTAGTAAATTGCTTAGTCAGTTATAAATAATTGGACAGGTGCAAGGAATAATAAAGGCAGCTGTGGTTGAAGTGTACACTTTATAGGGCTTTATCAACCAATTTTAATCACTGTGACAGTTACGTATATCATATTGCTGTTGTTCGCGTTAACTTTTTAAATCAAATATATACACATTTTTCTTAGACACTTGACAATGTTTGAATCTAGTATTGCAAGTATGTAATTAATTAAAATTAACACTTTATCATGGTCATATTAATGGCCATTAGGTGTAAGCGACGAGTTACCAATATATATGTTGAGTACTTGCAAGGCTGTAACTTACAGTCCACATAAAAAATATAATTAATGATTTTGGAGTGTTTATTTGCTTGGGAACCATCGCCCGGGTTTTACTGCACCATTGAGAATTCACATTGTACTGAAAGTTTGCGATTTACCGGTGACCTTTCAGTCACATAATTAAGCTACTACAGTCTTTATTAAGAGAACGTTCACAGATGTGTTACAACAACAAAACATAGTGCTCCAGAATTTCAATTATAAGATAACCAAATAGCTACTCTAAGAGTTTCTGAAAATTAAGACTAAACTAGAAATAAAATGTGGCTTTAGAAGGTTAGATGTTCTCTTAAGATGTGAGCGAGTATCGGGTTTCTGGCTGGGAGAAGCGTGTTAGCGCCTGGAGGTTGAAGTGTGACGAGAGAAGGGATTGGCGGGGGAGGTGGTGAGTTACGACTTCACTTACCGTCGTTCGCAGGCGCGCATTATGGTTTAAAGGGGCGTAGCGACAGTGCGGAATAGAAAGGGGGTTGGTGGAGGGTGGGTGTGGGAGAGATACCCGCTTGCCTCCGCGGAGCACGCAAAGCCAATAAAACACTCTGCTGATCTGCGCACATGCCGCGCATCCGCTTGTTACCCTCGTCCACCCCCTAACCATAACTCTTCTGCACCCTGGAACCCTTCAAGCAGCCGCTGCTATGCAGGGCCCTCGCAAGCCAGCCATGAATCATTGCTAATGCCGACGAGACTTCATCCCGAGTTTCGCTCTTAAGAGCAGTTCCGCCGGCGCCGTGTGATCCGCCGGGTAATTGCAGAAGATTCCTATTAATTACGGGCCATGTTTGTACACCCTCGACCTTTCAGACCTCCACTCGTCGTCTGCTAAGTCCGTCGTGAAGTGTCCCAATTCCTCCGCGGTGAAAACGGCCGTTCCTCTTGTTCTTCTCATATTATTATTCTCGAGTCAGAAAGAAACAAGCACCATTATTACTCAGTTACAAACATTTGCAAAAAGTATATGATTTTTGACCAAAACTTTGCTATTTTCTCTGCATTTTACGAGACCTGATGCAGGTCATCCTCAGTGCAGTAGGCTAGGCACAGTCGACACTGGAGTATGTGTTTGACAGTCCGAAATACTCCCCAGTCACATTTCACGTTCTCTTCTTTATTTAGCGTAGCCCCCATATTCCCGGGTTGACACTGGATCTTCCTACTCCTGATATCAATTATTCAGAGTCTTCCACGTCAGATATATCTTGTCGTGCCCAGGTGGTAGAGTTTCTGATACTGCTCTCCTGTCACTGGGAAGTGAGGGCTTTATCTTTCCACACTACTTATCCATGGCTTTTTTATGACTGTCTGACGGTTACTTAGATGTGGTTAGGAAATCATTCCCAGTCTTCGCACGTACGGCTCATTCCCGCATACGATTCCCGGTGGGGTCCACGCATTTTTGCTTGTGGGAATTGTGCCGGACGCTGCCGCAGGTTGGTGGGTTTTCTTGGGGATCTCCCGTCTTCCTCGCCCTTTCATTCCGGCGCTGCTCCATACATGTCACCCTTCGCCAGGGCTAAAGCCCTAGATGTCAAGGTGGCAGCCTACCCCACGCTTCAAATGTGTTGCAGTGTGTTCGTAAACAGGTTTTGCCTACGAAAATATTCAACGTATGTCCATTGTGCCAATGTACGAAAAGAAAACAAAACTTCAGACAAGGTGAGAACCTCATTGTTAAGACGCTACGCTCATTAAAAACACTGTTTCTAGGCCTTCTCAGACTACCGCACTTCAAAATGTACTAACCGGATGTATGTGAAACTCATATTTCGATCTGCACTGAACTTTGTTGCAGACTTTCCACCAATAAAATAATATGGCCACTGCTTAGTGTCCCATTGTAAAAACCGTTCGGCGGGAACCTTGCACGCTAGTTCAGTGTGTAGATCGTTGAGGCGATGCTGCATTTTATGTGCTCTTCGAGGTCGACCTTACATCTCCGTCGCTTTTGAGCCTCTCACGCGCAGGTAGGCGGCCGCCTTACGTACTGACCAAAATCTCTCAATTTAACGTCATGCCTGTATATTGGAAGTGTTCTTTCGTGAACCACTTTCTTCCTTTCCTTGTTCGCTGCAATTCTCTTGGCAATTTGTACAAAGATACTTAGGGGTTGGAACATTTTGTGACATCATAACTCAGTGGGTTTTCAAACACATGTACACTCCTACCGCGTTTTCAATTGGATCGCAGTTAGACATGCCAAATCTTATCAAATTTACCTTAAAGTTTTTGAAAATTGAAAAAGTTCGTAGCTTTACAGCTTACCAACTACCACTTAACTTTAAGAGGTTAATTAAAGTGTAATTTCGCGTACGAAAGAAAATCGTTTTCTTGTTAGCTCGTGTCGAATACGGAGTGTTACTGTTTCCTGTCCATATAAATAATATATGTTCTAATCACGGAAATGAAACTCACAGTCAAAAAGTGACAGCACCGATCTACTGCTGTATCCTTTATGTTAACACTGTGAATGAAGGGCGAATTTTGAAACATAATAGTTGGCTCATTTGTCAAACATAAAAAACCGGTTGAAAACCACAAGAAAAATTCTGTGCCTTCACTCAGGTATTCTGAAACCACTGTCTAAATAGGATAGCATTTGATATTTTATATAAACTACATTAATTTTATAGTTTTTAATGTTTTAAGCAACTTAGTTAACTAAATTTACGACTTTGACATGCGCCTACATAACATATAAATATTATGTTTCACTTACTGAAAATATATTAAATTTTCTTTCAAAAATTGAGTTGTGTTTGACTGTAATACTTAACAACAAACAATTATTAATTTGAGCACTCCATATATATAAAAAATTTTCACCTATTTAAATTATAAAACATTTACAATAATTCAGCCCGGTTTAGTCACAGAAAGTGCACCGTAAATAAATTTACCGATACTGTTCCTAAACGATATTGAAGGTTTTTAACGAATAATGTAGCGGGTACTCACCATAACAAGTGATTAAATAAACTTTTAAGTTGTTACTGTAGCATAAAGTTGTTAAAGATCCTTAAATAGCCCTTGTAAGCTTTCAAAAAATTGTAGGCTACAATTCTTCATGCGCTAGACAATTCCGCTATGTTGTTCAGTATATATTGTTAAAAGTTAACATACTGTCTTTTGAAAAATAATATTTTTACACACGCTTTAGTTCAGAAGTGCAGCGATAAGTAAGTGCAATCCAAGTTTTCTTTTTGTTTCTGATATACCTCAGCCCATTACTTAAATGCCGTTTAATTAATTAATCAAACTAATTTGAAAAATAAATTAAGTGTACGCTGTAATTTCACTGAAATGTATAATTTTGTAAATGTGCCTTTATTCGCAGAACCCTTCAGTTGATAACGAATATCTTTATTTTCATGATATTTTTTTCTTAAGGCAAGGCATTTTCTTAAATTTGTGTTTCGATTACATCGTAAAATTTATATGCAGTTGTTTGCAGTATAAATGTCTCTTACATAGATTTTCGACCCTCAGCTGTTCCAAGGAGTTTCTTTACGTGAACAGTGAATTTACCAGTGATACAGATACGCAAAAAAAGTTTATTATATTTTTTACTTGCACAACAAAATCTTTAAATCTATTTTTGTTTTCAGTTTCACCCTACAAGAAGATTGTATCCAAATATTAGAAAGTTTTAAAAAGGTTTTGCACGTGAAAATAATAATTTTTATTTATTGGCAGAAGTTTTGGTGAGAAAAAAAGTCAGACGCAATCTAAGTAACACTACATAATGGTTTTGTTATGAAATAGTTTCGGTAACTAATATAACAATTTTATTTTTTTGATAAGCACAACCGGATATGCAAAATATAATGTGGCATGGAATTTTGTGTGTGTTTCTGTTAGTTCTGATTGGAACCCTATAGCAATTTCAACTAGCAACAGCTAGTTGGCACAATAATCACTTTTGTTTACAAGCCTACAGTTAAACCTATTGACAAAAAATATGGAGATGAAAAAAAGCTCTTATGAAACGGCATTAGTGTTGGCGTGGTGTTGGCTGTCTAATCACCCCAAAGGCAACTTGATGTGAACAATGTCTCGTCAGTGTCGCATACCACGGGTTCTACCGCGTGCTAAGAGTCGTGTTTCGCACCTACTATTTTGCTGAGAGAGACGTATTTCTTTTTCAATAGAGACGCACTGGTCGCCTGCAGGTTGCAAGTGAACTTTTGGTGGTAACACTGGTTACGTCATAGCTGGCGAAAGGAAAATTTCAAGAGTTCAATTACATGCATGTTATAACCACTGTACTATGCATACTTAAGCCCTGTCTATTCGTTCATTGTCTACTGTTGCAGTGATGACCGGGGCTTCAGTATGCATAGGAGAGTGCATTCTAACCTGCATACAATTGAATTCGTGAAATATTCCCTTCCCTAGTCATAGTTAGAGACATGCAAAATTCGCGTTATTTTCTGACAGCTGGCTAGACTCCAAGTGACTATATGCCGGTTCGACGTCTCCCGCTGGCCGATATTGTCGTGACTTGCCGAGGAGAATACCTTCACTGTAGAGCGGTAAATCTCTGTATAGACGTAACACACGTAAATGACAACACATAAAAGTTTGTGGCCAATTGAATCGCAGATTATGCTATGTTATGTACAGGAAAGTGAAGTTTAGTCTGCTACCAAATGATAACGCGAATTTTGCATGTCTCTAGTCATAGTACCAATGCGAAATAACTAGTAGAGACCGGAAAAATTCGCGGGTTTGTAGGCTAGCCTGCAAGAATATTTGTAAACTGCAGCAGTCAGCAGATGCTTATTAGCTGCTTGCGATTAAAATGATATAGGTGTGCATTAGTTACGTTTTTATTATTGGCTCAGAGACTTCCCGGAGATGTCAAATAAGTCAAAGGCCAATTGCGAAAGTGACACAATCTTACAGTTGATGAAATTATAGCCTGTGCCCAAATGAAAAAGCGAATTTTTCAGGTCTCTGATAACTAGGGACAGGAAAATTTCACCAAGTCAATGACCTGCATGTTAGAATAAACAATCCTGCACATATTCAAGCCCCGACCGTTTGTCCGTTAGTTGCTATTCATCAGAACAGCAAACAGTCAACAAGTAGACGGGGCTTGAGTATGCATACCTAGGGCCCGGTAGTTTTCGCGAAAAGATTTTTGCAGCACTTTGTTTCAGTGCCTTACGTGTGCACCTGCATCTCTGTTTTGTGGTCACTGATTAGATGCCTTAACATACAACGTCTGGAGGGAAACCTGCAAATCACAGACGTGATGTGTCACACTTATCCATGTACTGAATGGCACAGTCAAATGAATAATAACTCTGCACAAAAACACTCTGTCAATAATCATGAAGTTGAGCTGCAGGTGTACACGTAAGACACTGAAACAAAGTGGGGAAAAATCTTTTCGCGAAAACTACCTGGCCCTGCATAGGCTAATGAATTCTAGCATGTGGGTCACTGAATTTACGAAATATTCCAGTCCCTACTAATGCGTGTCCTGTTCCATCGCGCAGAATATTTTTTAAATCTAGCAACATCTCACCGAATGAACTGTAACACGTTGAACTCGCTTTGGACGGTTAAGGAGGAAGGAGGGCCCGGGTTCGATTACCGGGTTCAAACACTCTAATTCGATTAATATCGTATGCAGATGGTATCCGAGAGCCATGGTATCGCACTTCAGATGCAGACTTACGACTAGGCGCCCGTAGGCATCTATGTGCCCCGGAGGCCGTACAGTGGTGGAGAAGGGGGCCGGTCACGCCGGGAAGCGAACTCGGATCGTCATGGTGGGAGACGAATGCTCTAGCCACTGTGACAACCATGGGCCCCTCCTCATTTCTATGTTGCACGGTTCACCCGAAATCGCTCCTGGTGCAAGTCAGGGTTAAAATACTTTACAACAGTTCCTCGTAAACGGTCGCCTGTGTAGGTTATAAATTGAAGATATCTTTTTAAAATATGTTGTACTGTAGATAATTAGTACACTGACTAATAAATAAAAAACGGAAACACAAGCTCGTATACATTTTAAACGTAACTAATTTGTTTTTAACCATATTTTAAAGGGCTTGATATTGGAATTAAATTTTTTAAGGTTTTGTATTTTGTAGGTCTAAATGGTTTTTATTCTGGCGATATTATAATCAATAAAAATAATGCAGCAACTTTTTTAAGGGTAGTCAAATGATTCCGTACTTGCCTTAGATTACACGTCTATCAATTTTTGATAAGAAATCACCTGTCGAAATTTGTTGTTGCAGTACATATTCATCCAGTTTATTTCTCTGTTACATTAACCTTTCGAAAATCTTCCCAAGTGTTATTCAGACATCCGTAGGAATACTCATCAAAATATTTTTGCTTGAGACAGTGGTTTAAATATAGCATGAACTAAACGTAAGTTTTCGAAATGATTCTTAAACACGAATTTCACATAAACAGAACTATACAGAATTATACAAAGTGCCCTTTCGAATAAAATACAAACCATTTTAATAAGTATAGTGTGTAAAAACTGCGTACGCTAGTTTTAGCGTTTTGAAGACATTTATTTTGACTGATTACATTACAAGTTTACGAATTCAGGCACCTGAAAAAACAAAAGAAAGTAGTACATTAGAAGCATCTTTGAAAAGTTAAAATATTCTATAGCTATTTTATGTGTCGGTGAAGTGGAAAAAAAGAAAGGAAGAAATGATAAACAATTGTTTAGGAAAACGCACAGATTAAAAGTTTATAAACACTACTTTTTATGGTGTGAAATAAACTTTTTCCTCAGTTCTAGTGTCTTAAATAAACACCAAATTCCTAAACTTCAACTGTTATGAATCGTCTATTTAAATGGCTGGAAAGGCTTTTCTTACTTATTGGCATACTTTCGGAAAACTTGTACTTTTCTTAACCGATTATAAAGATGACTAGTATTTCACTGAGGTCTTTAGCAGCTCAAAAAATAAAGGAGAAAACTCCGAGTTTTTATGCTCATTTTTATAGAAGTTTAAACAGACATTGGTATCTCAAATAATAGCTTAAAAGGAATCGTCTCGTATAATGACTTCCCCAAACTTTCGAAAAGAACTTATCCATGAGGAAACAAGTTAATGTTCCTTACAAAAACGAAAAGGAGATCAATATCAAGTACTTATCTTGGCATCTTAATCGGTCTGTGTATTATTCTGTATCAGTTTAAATGTTCCAGCGAAGTAAAGAATATTAAATTGAATTTATTATTCGGTTTGAAAACATTTGCTAACTTATATCCCTTCTATCTTATTTCTTCGAAGCTAATTGTTGTGTTTGGCAGATACTGCGTGATAAATATTATGAAAGTAAGAAAAACAATTAATTACTAACAGTAATGAGAGTTATGGTGCTGCGTTAGAAAGTGCTTGCGGAGTTCCTACATTCATGTAGAGGCACACTGGTGTTAAACATAACATGAAATTGGTATGTTTGTGTTAATTACTTATCGTCTCTATGCATTGAACAAGGCCAGATCCGTTTAAATGTTTTCCAGAGCAAGCTGGCACTGTATAGTCTGAATATGTCTCTGCCTTATTAGACTCGGGGGAAATACAATTATTTCAACCATAAAGGTCTGAAACTTTTTGTTTACACTTTACACCTCTGCCCTGGAAAACATATTTTACTTCTACACCATTCCCTTAAACACCATATAAAAACCATTACCTTGCCTAGGGACAATTTTTATTTTTTTTTTCGTTCTTTGCCCTCAGCGAAGAAAATATCCTCTCTTCTCCTAAGGAAACACCAATCTTTCAAGTGACAACAAAGCTACATTGTTTCTTACTAAAAGCAAAAAAAAGCAAAAAAAAAAAAAAAAAAAAACAGTGCGTCTTTTCAAATTACTTCTTTGTCTGTTTGCTAGGTGATGACACTAATGAGTTAAATTACTGTGGGCTCTTTATTCAATAATGCCTGCCGGTTTTACCACTTCGCTACCCAGCTAAATAAATACGAGATCCAAAATATTTACCAGGCAAGCTAATAAACTTTGTTTCCGTCCAGCACCACGATACACGAGGAAAAAAAACTCGTTTCACCTGCCGTGATATAATTAGTTAATTTAGAAACATTCCTTTACTTAACTAACAAGCAAAATTTGTAACGATATACTCAGATATTAAAAAATTACGCATCCTCACTCGTTCAGTGAAAATACAAATTCTTTCTTTAAATGAACTAGTAGTGCATAGAAGATTATATTCAAATGAATTTGTCATAAAGAATTATTCTCCCATATTTCATTGTTTTAGTACACTCAAAATCAGTATAGACTATGTATTTTTTAGATTATTATTTAAGGTTTTTACTTTTATGTATAAGGATAATTGTAAACTAGCTTATGGCTGAATTTCGCCGTCAAAATATAAATCTCTATATTAAATGAAGTGGCCCACGCACTCACTCATTATCGCACAGCCGAACAGCTGGACCTAGCAACATGAGATTTTGAGGGTAGCTTACCATTACACCGTAGGTACCCAATAAGAAGGGATCTAAAGAAATCAAGGTGGTGAAAATGTATGAAGTATGTTTTCAATGAATCCTAAATAGCGCTTAAACTCGTTAAGATATCGAGGTGGTTTTGGTTTTTTGAATGAAATTTACACATACCCCTAAAAAGCAGTTCTAGAATTTTTCCAAATTTAGCCTCTAAAGGTATTAAAAAATAAAATGTAATTCCCATCAATCCTAGATTATTTTTAAAAAGAAATTAAGCTCCCGTAAGTACCTAAAAAGGTATTGCATGGTTTTTCAAAATTCGACAGTTAAGGGGGTGGTGTGGAATGATGTAAAGTGCTCCAGAAATCCCCCCTCCCAAAAAAACAGGCATGCCTGCGAGAAATAATTTTAAAGTCATTCCATTTTGTCGTCTCATTGATACCTACGTATACATTTTTGGACACGGTCCTGTAAATACTCTTTTAATTTCATGAGAATTCTGACGACCTATCTTGGCGTAGTTGCTTGAAACACTGGAAGCAGGTCTTGTGTTCGAATCCCCTGTGAGGCAAGGCGATGGGAATTTATAAGATATCATGTACACAAATGTTAGTGGCAGCTGGCAGAAGAGTTATTTTTATATTTGAAATACGAAAATTTAAGGCTGGCTTTCCCATGCGGCGTAGGCACCCACTAAGGACTGAAGAGGGGTAAATGTATTTTCTCAATATCCAAGATATCTTATAAACCTAGCGAGTAATCGATACGCTTTGGGGGTGGAAAGTCGTAAAATGTGTCTTCGCCATGTCCTCAACGTCTCGCTAACAAGATAAGCTTTTCTTATAGTTTAACAGCCCGGGCCAGATTAGCTAGTAAATAATAAATAACTGAGAGATTTCCCACTCGACTGCTATATCGTGAAAGAAATAGTTCACGTCTCTTCGGCAGAAAGATCGTTAGAAAGGGAAGGAATATTTGAGTTAGATAATTAACGGTGAAGTGATCAGCAACTGTCTGAATTAAAGGAAACCTTCCGCAAAACAACTCGGATAATTTTTTTGGAGATCCTCGGAGAGTCATAGTAATCGAACCCAGGTCCTCTAGAATGCTTGGCCACCAGTATCAAGGGATGTTTTTTTTTTGTTTTACCTGCAGTTTTCGCGAGAATATTTTTGCACCACTTTGTTTCAAAGCCTTACGTGCACACTTGCAGCCCTGCTTTATGTCAGTGGTTGGATGTTTTAACTGTCGCTGTGGTGTTCTACCCCCTGATCACAGCTGTGTAGTGTCACAGCAACTGTGCTCTGATTTGCATAGCCAAGTAAGTGAAGCCTCTACACAAAAACACGCTGCGTAGATGTGAACATAAGGCCTTGAAGCAAAGTGGTGCAGAAATCTTATCGCGAAAAACTGGGCTCCTAATAATCATACGTATGTAGATACGCACGTACATTTTTCTCGTATTCAAGGGCTGACATTTTTAAGACATCGTTAGTTGTTCCTGCATATAATTCAACGTTAAGAGTCCTTTACAGCTGACTCATAAACCGTGTTGCAGCCTGTCGGCAGAATGTAATGTTTTATAGAAATACTACTTAACGTGTGTCGTATACCTTTACATACGAAAAGAAAACTTATTTAAAAGTATGCTTGTATATTTTGTTTTCTAGATGCCATGCTTAAAAACATAGTTTCGTGGCAACTCAAACTAACTAAAACTGGATTTTTTTTTTCAGACTTCTGCCATGAAAAATAATAACTACAGGAATCGAAAGCCAAAACTGGAGAAGCATGCGCTGGACTTTACTATGCACTTTCTGTAAATAAAATATTAGGGTCCACTGATTAAAGTCCTGTAGGAAAAAACCTGCAACCAAAACACTGAAAGCTGTTTTCTCGCCTCGCGCATAAAGGCGACACGATTGTTGACGCTCGAGGCAGTCTAAACCTTATCGTCTGCCTGTTTTCGCACTACGAACGCGGCCTCTAGCCCTTGCTGTACTGGGAGCTAACATCTTCACGCTTTGTAGGCCTAAGGTTCGCAGTAAGTTACTAAATATAGTTCAACATATTATATGTAATCTTGAATCTCTACCTGAGCCGCAGACGGCGTAGTAGCTAGAGCACTCGCCTCCCACCAAGGTATTCCGGTTTAGAATCCCAGCGGGGTAGGTTCCCGGATTTTCGCATGTAGATATCGAGACGATGCTGCTGGTCGGTGGGTTTTCTCGGAGATCTCCCGTTTTCCCAGCCCCTACATTCCGGCGCTGCTCCGTACTCATATCATGTCACATCTCTCTAGCGCTAAAGACCTCGATGTTAAGTGCTGACCAAAATATCCTCACATCACTTGAGTTACTACGTGTGAAAAATCAATTTGTTTGATTGTAAATATTTTTAACCGTTTTATAAGCGCTAGTGCATGTTTCTGCCGACTCCGAATTTAAACTTACCAACTCGCCACCAGAAGATATTGCTTCCTATCTTTCTTTTTTTAATCTTTCCTCTCGTGTGCACGATATTTTGCTGTTCTATAATTCAAAATCCCACATTGCTATCGCCTTAATTACGTTTGTCAGTAAAGAGATTACATTTTACTACTTATTTAAAGGAGAATATAGCTGTAAGTGGTTCTGTCCTATTAATGATACTTTTTTCTTCCTCTCTTTAAGGCGTACTGTTATTTTGCTGATCTCGGAATGATTTCTACGGGTTGTAAAATTTTGTTGTTGCCCAAATCCTAATTTTTACTGGAACGGTTTTTAATTAGTCATGAAGATATAGTTATTTTTCGTTATATTTAAGAACTATGTTGAGAAATTTCCATCTTTTTACGTAGGAGAAGGTGGACGATGCGCTATCAAGTCTCCCAGCCGGTAGTAAAGATACAAGAGAACCTACTTCCGGACAAGCGTCAGAGATAGTCAACGTAACGAGTGGGCGCGGTAGATACGTCGTTCCTGCAGTGTGATAGCATTGTTGCCGGCTGGTACATTTAGAAAGTCGCTATGAATAGTCGCTAAGTAAATTACTGAAAGTCGCTGAAAGCATATTAACGTGATATAACTTGATATCGTGATTCTACTTTGCGGGCTTCATAAAATTGGTAAAGATCTGTACACCGAGTTCACAAGGTTACCAACAGAGAGCAGGCATGTGTAGTTTCGGTAATAAGGGATCAATGTATCAAATATAAGATCACAATTAAAATGTATACCATATTTCTGATAATGACTTTCAAAGCCTTAGTATCACGAAGTAGGGTACTTTACTCTACATGTCTACATGTCTGTATACGTACTCATACATTATATACATACACACTTTCATATATTTCATTACATTACATATTACCAGATATCCTTAGAGAAGAGATAATATAGTCTTAGGCAGGCCAATTATAGCTCGACTAAGACTTGACTGAGAAAGTCAAAACCAGTGATTGTCAAATTAGTTTAAATTTGATAAAAGCTAATTACAGCAGAAACGCGATGGCCAGTCAACAGAAAATTTTCTCACCAGCTGCACTGAAAAGTCGCTACACCTAGTGACAAAGTCGCTAACTTGGCAACACCGAATGCCCCCCTGCCAAAACACGCTTCCGTTACTGCAGTCACGGCGCTAATAATGCATTCATCACATACATTCACTGCCGTATTCTACCAGCGCTGACCTGCCGCCTGGAATGAGAGCACAAATCACGCGCGTCTCTCGCTCTCCTCTTCTGCAGATTGCCCTTTCTCTCTCTCTCTTTTCGAAGCCAACCCACTCCGACCCCATTCTCCTTTCTCTAAACCTGTGACAGCTACAGACCACGTTGATGGCTCCAATAAAAGGGAAATTCCACCGGGCTGCAGATAAAAGCCTCGTCTGTCATGCATTGTACTGGACTGTAAATTGAACACTTTGAAGACCGTCTTTAAAGGCGTATTGCAGTGGTGATCAAAGACGTGGTGTATTAGCCCCGACTACTTTGAGCACGTGGCAGTAGTGTTGCTAAGACCGAGGTGTATTACTGGAGAATTCATCACTTGCCTCTTACACGTTATCGGCGCAAGAGAGTACCTGCCATTACCAGTTTTATGCTTCCACAGACAAATCAGTGCTGCGTATAGTGAAGTGAAGTGCGAACATGTCTTGGTCGGCACTTACATCTAGGTCTTAGTGCTGGTGACGGGTGACATGATTTAAGTTTGGTGCAGCGCCGGATTGAAAAGGATGGGGAAAACGGGAGATCCCCGAGAAAAGCCGACGACCCGCGGCATCGTCCGGCACGATCCCCACATGCGAAAATCCTGGAACCGACCCCGCCTGGTTCGCATTGGTGGGAAGCGAGTGCTCTGGTGATTGCGCCAACCGCGGACGTCTGTTTACAGTATTGTCTTGGAACATTCCACGCTACGCCACTGCTTTAAAGCTGTATTATAGTTAGAGATGATTGTTTATTGCGGGGAAAACTTGACTGTTGGCTGGGTTTCAACGCACGTTCATCTTGTCAGAAGATTACTGGCTTTCACTTCTTCTTGAAGCTGCTGCTCAATTTGACTGAACAAATAAGAATACCGATATTCGATATTTAAATATCTGATGCATATTATTGGAGTGCAGACAGCTACGTTGTGTCAGACTTGCATCACCAAATCATGTGTGTTGAAGTTAACTATAGCGTTTTCAACAATATGTTGGCACAAAACATTTTATACCGTTATCTCTAATTATACTGCGACTTCTGAATTTAACATCTCAGTACTGTAAAGACTCACGGCAGTGAAGTGGTCAGACCACTAGGCGGTCCGGGATTAATTCCCGGTATGTTCGATACCGATATTTCATGTATGGCCGTGGAAAATAAGGCGGACGTGTATCTTGTTTGGCTGGTTTTCTCGGGGTACTCATATGTTTCTCTGGGCCTTCGCACGCCGACGGTTCTACATTGTAGGATTTATTAATTTCCTGTTATTTAAAGGGACTGGCACACCTCTTAATGTGCCAAGTTTGAAGTCTGTTAAATCTGATGCGTTCTATCTTACCATTGGGTGACCCTTATATATATATATATATATATATATATATATATATATATATATATATATATATATGCATACATACGTACATACATACACACACGCCGTTCGGTACGCTCAACATTTTAGTTATGAAATAATGTTGCAAAAATAACACTGGACATATTACATTTAAAAGTGCACAATTAAAACATTCTCATTTTAAATAGTTGCGAGGTACTAAATATACAATTTTCTGTGCCATTTTATAGAAAAATGAATTAATTGAGATATTAACATTATCTTAAAATGGATACTCGACGAAAATTGTGAACATTTTTCTTAAAAGAATAAGGCTGCGTTAAAAAAAAAAATTCAAGAAATCTATTTAACAGGCTTACAATATCTTCTTCCATTTATGTACAATTCCACTCGCAAATACTGCGTAAAATGAGGCTCGTAGACGTACGAGCTGACTAAATATGTCCACCCTGATCGAATTCGCAACACATTTAGTAGTATGCTTTACTTTCGAGTAAAAAATTAAAAACTGTTTTATAAAAATAAGGGCTTCAAACCAAAAAACATAAACGTGTAGTAATATTCCAGTATATGTGTATATATATATATATATATATATATATATATATATATAAAACTCTCACACCCATTTGGAAAAGAACTAAAAACTTTTAAGCAGCCACCAAATGCTGCTAAGAACTATCTTAATGAAACTAGTCTTCATTAAAAAAAACATTGAAATAGGTAGATTCATTTGGGAGCTACAAAACCACAGACAGACATAGGCGTCGAACGTAAAACACCGCTTATTTTTTTTTTGTCGGATGTTAATAAGTAATTATTTCCAGCCATTCTTCGCATTTCACAAACTATTCTTTGTACAATTCCCTACAAACGGTCTAGATTATACCTACAATGTTAGGGACAGTTTGCATAATCAGCCCCACAGTAAGTCTTGTAAGTCTCGTAAATAGAGCCTACTAATTGTTAAGCCACATGTATAATTTGGAGATAGGGCGACACCCAATACTTCTGAATTTAATAGTGATGCGATTATAGTTATATCCAGGATGAGTGTATCACCCACTGCCATCACGGACCCAATCTCAGCTGATCGTTCGCTAGATAGAATCTCTGAAAGTGCTCAATCCACTGTTACGCCGAGTGGATTGAAGGAGAAGAAATATAATAATTACCACCGACATCACAATATATATGTCATGTAGAATGTTTTTAAAGAGTCAGTATTCTTAGTCACCTGTGACCGCTGGAAGTTGACGCTGCAAATGGTCCACAAAAGTAGGCGGGAATAAATTCTTTCACTTGTTATTTACGTCAAAGTTGACCTAAGTTTATTACTAGAGAGGGAGAAATACTGGGATAATTGCTGTGTTACAGTGATCGAGAAAACTCTGCAGTTTCTTGCAACATTCACGATTGGATGAAGACTGTCCAACACGACATAGATAAGTACAGATCAAGTGCATGTGACAAATCATATACTAGGAAAATTGCCATTGGCTCTGTCAAATGGGGTAACACTTTCGCGTACAGCCAGTAGCATAAAGAAAGTCACCGACTTGCTGAGCGTATGTTGGAACATAGAAAACAGTCTAGTTTTCCCGCGATAAATTACAATCTCAACTAGTGTAGTTTGTTTAAAATATAATGTTACATGCAGACAACTGCTGCGAAAACCTGCGAATCGTATTGTAAAGTTAAATGTCAGGACATGGGTAAAATTCTTCGGGCTACGAACTCAAAGGACTAAAAGGACGTAACGTCGTATTTGTGAACTTTAGAAGACCAGGGCTCGAATCCAGTTTTTAACATCCTGATTTAGGTTTTCTGTGGCTTTCCGTGGTCTCTCGGGTTAATGCTGGGTTGGTCCCTTGAATAATATCATTGCAAGTTCCCGTCTTCCTCTTCTTAGCACTTAATTCATTCTTCAAGAATATTGTTGCAGACGGTGACGCCATACATGCCTAGTTGACAGTTACGGCACTTGTTACAATATTATTCATTCTTGGAAAATTTATATTTCGGATTGGTGGAAAGCCATGGCCAGCTTCTACCTTAGCTGCTTTAATGAATTCACTAGTTTCAACAGAATAGAAACTGTAAGAATCGCTACTATTCTTTATTCCATGGTCAGCGACAGGATGTTTTTAACTGTCGGCGGCTTGGTGTTCTATCCGCCAATCACAGACGTGAGATGTCGCATTGACCTTGTTCTGCATGGCAGTAGTTTATCTCTTGTCGTATACATATTACACTACGCATCTTAAAAGAAGGAAAGCCAGAGTACTTTGAGTCCTGGTGGAGATGCCATGAGGAGAGCTTGTAGTGACGACAGAATGCAAGGACTGTGGAAACGGGATTACCAAGAGAAAACCCATCTGGAAACGTCTACGTTCACCACTCACAATTCCTGACACTAGGTTTCCTATCGACATAATTTATTAAACTGCAGTTTACTTCAAAAATATTACACAGTTAAATTTTTAGAACCTTTGAATTGTATCATTGTACGGGTTGAAAAATATTATTACTTGACTTCAGCCAATTTCATTTTGGTACAAACAACTGAACTACAAAATACACTTGTTACAGTTACTTAGAAAACATCTCTCTAATTTAAATTACTCAACAGTTTACTACCAATAGAGTATAACTTTCGCAAAATGACAATCCAATGTATTATAAATCATGTAAATGCTGAGATACAGAAAAACTACTAGGCCTGTATGCCTAACAACACTTTACAAAAAAAAAAAATTAAATACCTTACAGTATAAAAATAGTGCGGTAGGCATTCAATATTCCGACTGCACCATGAACATTCTTGTAAGTCAAAAATAACTCATTAAAGATCAACTCTCGGTCAGGTAGCTTACTTGAACTATGAAGGCGATAAAAATACTGCTTTTACTTAGTATTTTAAAAGACACACCATATTACAACAATTAAACTCTCATATTACGTATATAGGCCATTTTTATTAGTTCCCGCAAAACACAAAATTCTCTGTCGTAACGGAATGCGGAGAATCTAAATCCAAATATTACCAATAAATAAATGTAATTAAATTTTACACACACGTCATAAAAAATTTACTTTCTCTCTCTATCTCTCTCTCCTACACGACTTTAAATTGGCCATTTATTTAAAGGCTCAACAGTTCTCTGCCATCATTTTAAGCGGTTTTATTTTTAGTGCACGCTAAATCACGTTACTAACATAGTTTATTTCTGAGTTCCTTTTAAAGAACGGTATTAAACTCGCCCAGACAACCTTAAATCCCGACAGGATAAACTTGTTTCTTCAAACTTCTTGACCGCAAAGTTTATATTGGCAAACTTCATAATTACTTTCACCGAACCCTTAACTCAACGTCTCTTAAACGTAACGGTACACCAAGTCCACTATTTTTCTGTACGATCGTGTATAATCCCGCGCTGCTGTTTTACGCAGGAAATGTTCCTATTTCGCCGGCACAGGACTTCTGTGTTGGTTGTGACTGACCTGTGCTCTCGAAGTGAATTGGATATGAGAGAGAGAGAGAGAGAGAGAGAGATAAGAGAGCCCCATAAAATACGCACTGAGCTTTCATCGTCTTTCAACTAAACGACGCTAAGAGGGCGTGGTACATAATTCAACGCTAAAAGCATTAAGCTATAACTGTAGGTTTCTTGAAGCCAATTTCCAAAAATTAAACAATAGCAACCTTAGACAGTAGTTATGGCCAACGTTTTAAACAAAATTGTTTCCAGTGTTACGAACTTCTGAGGCACAATCTCTGACGCCGGAACCTCGTGCATTTAACTGCGGCGCAAAAGATCACGCGTAACGAATTAGTAATTCTGGATAAATATTTACTCAAAAAGTTGGCAAATACCATTATATAGGATTGTCATTGAGTATTTTATCCATATTGGCTTCGAAAAAAGCGCAGAAATAAATTTAAGTTCTCAGTGTTTATATATCCACCACGCACTATGCTGAAACTGAAAATAAAAATAAATTTTTTAAAAATACAAATAACTTTTATTCTTTATTTTTATGAGCATGACATTGCAGTCTGCAATGTCTTTATCCACTGAACTTTTTTTGAGTTTGGTACATCTGTTGGTTTTAGTGTAGTCGTTTAAACGGAATCATGCAAAATATGACTTTTAACAAGCCGCTACGCGAAAACTATGAGAGATAAACAAATTTCATAAAAGCCAAATTTAGTCACATTTTGTGTCTAAAATTAAAAAAATATATATTTGGTACAGATAAAAAATAAAAAAATGGTGATGAAAATTGCGGTACCCGTGCCCTTAAGGGGTCTCACTAGATAGGCCGTGTTTGTGTGTGTGAGGCGGGAGCGGCAAGAGCGCCGTAGATAGGCGTACATAATGAATTATCGCTGGGGACTGAAAAATTTCGCGAATTCAATCAACCGCACGTTAGAATCCATTATCCTACGCATACTCAAGTCACATCAATTTTGGACTGTATCACAGACTAAATAGTAATACAGACGTGAAATGACGCGGCGGCTCGTTTGATATAGGCGAACTTGGCCGCTTATTGGCTGCCCGAGGCTGTAGACTCCAGCCCCGTGTCTGTTTGGCTCCTGCATGTTACTACAGGTTTCCTATTGGCCTGGCTGCCGACTAGCAGAGCAGCTGCCTCACGCTGATTGGCAGTAGGTGTTTCTGCCATGTTGCTGGCCAGGGAAGCCATTTTGCTG
>PNEQ01024150.1:53156-82472 GCA_003012365.1 Medauroidea extradentata | reverse complement strand
ATGCTGCTGTTCCAATGAATAGCAAGTAACGGACGAATGGTCGGGGCTTGAATATGTACAGGATAGTTGATTCTAACATGCAGGTAATTTAACTCGCGAAAATTTCCTGTCGCTAATTATCGCCTCCCCGCCAAGCTACTAAGCTGGCGTGCAGTGTTTTACTATTACTAGAGAGGATGGTTTATCGCGGGAAAACTTGACTGTTTGCTGGGTTTCAACACACGTTCAGCGTATCAGAAGATTACCGGCTTTCATTTGTACTAGGGAGCTGTTACCTTATTATACTGTGTCAACGAGAATCCCGATGTCGTAATATTTGATGTCTTGTTGGTCTGCAGACAGCTACATCGTGCCAGGTGTATATCACCCAGTCATATCTGTTGCAAGAAACTACAGCGTTTCCAAGAATATACTGGCACGAAAAATTTTTCGCGATATACCATCATTAGAGCCCACGATTTTTGGTGAAAAGAATTCTGAAACAATTTGTTTCAATTCCTTATGTGCACAAATACAGCTCTGCTTCGTGGTCAGTGATTGGCTGTTTTAAATTCTTAGCGTCTCGGTGTTTTACCCGCAAATTACAGACGTGTGGTGTCACAGTAACCTTGTTTCTGTTGGCACAAGTCGAATGCGCCACGCCTGTGCAATATACATTCTACCAATAATCAAGAATCAGACCTGCAGATGTGCACGTAAGAAATTGAAACAAAGTGTTGCAGAATTCTTTTCACCAAAAATCGTGGGCTCTAACCATCATCTCTAACTATTATCCTTTTTCCTATGAAACTTTTAGTGGTGACCACATTACTTTATTTAGTTCAAAGTCTAACGCTTGTCTCTGAAATTTCGTTTTTTTTTTTTTTTCGAATCCGGTTGTAGTTTTTCCAAATACGGCAGTCTGGATAAACCATTTTTGGCCATTTTGAGGGATCCTAAGATGATGTTTCTAATAATCGTGCCGAAATTTTTAAACTATAGCGACATAGTTTGAAGTGTTTGCTCTTTTCGTAGATTTACAAATATAATGCACGTTAAATAGTTAATTTTCTAATTAAAAATATCGTAACTCGCTGCTACACATTTGAAGCCCAGGTAGGGAGGCCTCTTAATAGAAGTTTTCGAGGGGTAGACACGCCAGTTGAGTGCCTCGAGTTTAGAGGCGATGATGAGCGTGATAAGCAGAGCCAACGATTTTTTGTGAAAAAAATTCTGCAACAATTTGTTTTCAGTGCCATATATGCACACCTGCAACTCTGCTTCCTGGTCAGTGATTGGCTGGTTATAACTCTCAGCGTCTCGGGGGTCCTACCAGCAAATCACGGGCGTGTGGTGTCGCAGTAACCTTGTCTTGATTGGCAAATAAGTGACTCTTCTGCACTGAAGTATTCTCCAAATAACAATGAAGACGAGCTGCAAGTGTGCACATAAGGCATTAAAACAAATTGTTGCAGAATTCTTTTCACCAAAAATCATTGGCACTAGTGATAAGTGAGTAAAACCAGTCTTAGTGCCCGCGCCTTCCAGGTGACTATCGCGCTTGTTGTATTCCAATAACACGCCAATGATATCTGCAACTATGTGATATTATTGTAAGCGTCGAAAGCCAAAGAGCTGAACTACAGATTACATTATGTACTGTGTACCTACAGGAAACTGAGAGTCGAAGTCCTAAAAATACCAATTTAGCCATGTTCAGCAGTTTTTATCTCCTTAATGAGTTACAACAGAATTAAATAAAATGTGGCGTCTATTGATAATAGCTTGCTTATATTTTGTAGAAAAATACCGTATTCCTAGAACAGTTATATGCGGAAATACTGGTATACATACAGTCACTGATTTTACAGGAAATGTCTTGCTGGCGACACCTCGTCAATGGATGAATCACTCCTTGTTTAGAAATTACTCATTTTCGTATCATTATTAAAAAGTTAAGGCGTTTCTTTAAATATATTGTTCAGTGGCGAAGCGTGGATGTGTTTCATGGGAAGTAGTAAGAAAATGACCACACACGACTCTGGGTTGTCTGTAAAACTGTTAGAATTGTAGGTGCTGGTGAATCACCGACCAGAAGCATTCAAAAGGCAAAATTACGAATTCCCCAACAACAGAACTTTAGCATTAAAAAAAATATACTCTCATTTGCTAATTACTGCAATAATATTAATGGTAGCGGTGCATAAAAAACTGGAAAAATATGGTACCTACTTGAGTAGGCATTGTGGTTACCTGTTTGAAGTTACACATGCTGATAAACAAACAAGGTTGTTGCAACTACATTATTGAGGCATCTGAGGATTTAAGAAGTTTACGTACATGTTCAGAATTCCCGCTACAGAACACGAGTTTTATGTTAGGTCATAATCAGCCAGGGAGGGCATTGCTTAGTGTTTTGAGGCACTTCTATTACGAATTTTACAGGTTATCAGCAGTGGCGTAGAGTAAAATAATGTTTGTAAAGAATTTTTAAATTTTAACAAACATTATTTCAAAGTAATTTTACAACTCTACGGGAAAATAATTTCAAATTTGATTCAATATACTTCAAAGTTTTACTAATATCAAGCTCCTAAATTATCATAACAAATAACTACATTGACTTAAACACTTCCTTTTTTTTTTTTGAAACTACAATAAAATAATATGCTGTAGGAAGCATAAAAAAAAAACAAAAAAAAGCATGTCTACATATTAAAAATATTCTTTACCCAACGTAAATGTGTTGATAAATTAAATGTGGACTGTATCATAACATTGAAAATTAAAATACATTCAAATGCCATTACTACAACGTGGTCGTGGTGTGTAGTCGGAGCTAATACCGCTACTATTGAAACAAGATCACAATTATCCACGAATTTCTAAGCCTATAATAGTGGCCTTTAATATAACAACTATGTGCACTACATTGTTCTTGTGTGTTATTTGGTTTTCGTTTACAAATATAGAGTTAGATGATGTGTTAAAATTTTGCATTCTATAATTAATGTATACGTACCATTTACTAATTCAGACATAGGTCCTAATGTACGAAGTTCACAGTGACGTAGTTACATAGCAAGCCCCTATTGCCACGTGTCCAATCAACTATAGCTATAATCTTGATTTATGGAAGTTATGAAGAAATATTTAGCATGATGAGTGTCACTGGCCTTTATACACATATATATGTATATATATATATATATATATATATATATATATATATATATATATATATATATATATTTATATATATTGGAGAACTTCCCGAAAAAATCATGGTTTAAATTCTTCTGAGCAATCGGGAAAATAACTCCAATGACTTTCCGTGCCTTTTGTCGGCGTCATCTTCATGAATAACATATATAGCTACTGATTGTCAATATCTGTTTCAACCAGCAGATGGTTCTTTAGTAAGGTTCGCCAGTGACCAACGTTAATCCTTCGCATTCTGCTAAAATTCTTGTCAGTTGCTGTAGACTTATCAAATGAAATTTTCAGCGAAAATATTAGTATTTATTTATTTATTTATTTGGACGCTTTACGAGCATTCGAAAAACGCAAGACATCAGTAGAGTTGCATGGGTAGAAATTAGGGTAGGATCCAGCCAGGGTCTGTTAAGGAACTATCCTAGCATTCTGCCGAAGTTATTCCGGAAAACCTTGGAAAACCGAAATCAGGACGACTGGAGTCTGGGATCTAACCCGGGACTTCCTGAATGTAACGCGAGTGTTTTACCACTACTCCAGCACGCTCGGTGGAATAAAACAAGCATTATTTACGATGGGCGTCAAGGAAGTGTTCTAAAGAAATATACTGCTGGCTATATGCTGCTTCACTTGCGTGTAATACTTTAAACACACCAGGTAATGTCGACAGTACTATTTTAATGTAAAAAAACCCACTTAACATATATATTTATGTAAACAAGAATATTCTATCACATTACGCATTGATAAGATTGTAAAATGCCACTCAGTATAAATAAATTATTTCATGATAGTCATACGTGCTTTTCGACTCGTCTGCTTTGAAGGGTTTACAAAAATTAGTTACCGACGTAGTAATTCGCTGATTGTAGCCATTAGAAATATATATATATATATATATATATATATATATATATATATATATATATATATATATATATATATATATATATATATATATATATATATATATATATATATATATATATATATATATATATATATATCGTTTTAGATATTTACGTAAATATAATTGTGAAACAAACTATATTTCAATATGACAACTGGTAAACGTCTTGGGTTAGTCGAAACCAATTTTACAAACTTCGGGGTTCGTATTAAAAAATAATTTAATATATATTACACATTAAATATACGTACTTTATCCCATTGAAGAGAAAAAACAGGACGACATCCCGTTGGATCTGGACGATAAAACAACGAATTGATAAAAACACATTTCACACTTTTACAACCTTGGAGGGTTGTAATTATAAATACCCCGACAATCATGTTTGGGTAATTATGTAATCATCATAATCATGAAGCAAAAAGAAAACCGTTATATCTCAACGGGATCTATATTTATTGATAGTAAATCGGAAACAAATTTTAAGTTTTATTTGCTCTATTAGGGATCGGATTTCTGTAAATAATTAACTCACATTTTTAAAACATTTAATGGTGCCCCATTGAAGTTAAAACAATAAAAATTGGCGAGTTAGAATTGAGCTATATAGAGAAGTAGTGACAGTTCATTTAGTAATTTTCACCTCTTTTCTTCCCTATAAATACCCTATTTATGAAAAACATTGAATTTTAAGATGCAGGCATTTAAGTAAACATAATTCTTTAACAAAAATAACTTCGACCCCTACAATCCTAGTTGGATATGTATATATAATCTAAAACACATTTTCACTTTTTTAACCCTTTCGGATTGAATTCTTACTATTTATTTCGTCCAAATATCCCAAATAAATATCAAATAAGAAGTGAACCCCAAGTCAGGGTATCACAAACTTAGAGACAGTCCCACAATCCTGGGAGCACGTATTCGTATGTTGTTCTCTGACACATGACATGAATATTGGCCGTACAATGAAACATCGACAGAGTGGAAGGGCGAGAGGAGAGAGAGAGTGCCCCAAGAAAACTCACCAGCCAACGCCCACGTCCGCCACGTTTCCTACATGCGAAACATTTAGGACCTGTACGATCTGAAATTGTTAAAGTTTAAATCATGTAACTAGTTAAACAAAAAATCACAACTAGCCAGTGTCTTAACTCTTAATTCTGAATTATTTTACAACAGAACAAATTAAGTTGACAAATAGCTCTGCTTTATTTCTTTAATGAGAAATACTCAATAGTACAGCGTTTCCCAACCCCGAAGATGTGTTTGCGAGTCTTTGTAAATTCATCGAGCCAACTATTAATGCATGGATAATTATACCGTAACAGCCTAACCCCCGCAATGGCGAAGTCCAGGAAGAAAACGTAAACGGATATTCCATTCTTGTTAGCAGACGAAAACAGAAGTAAGGCAGAGACGTTGTCTTGGATAGAAGAAGGGGGGAGGGGAAGTCAAAGCAAGACGGAGAGACAGCAGACTAATCCAATATCAGGGAGTCTGAACTGAACACAAGGTAAGACTGATTGCGGTCTGGTGCCAGTATTCCGTAATAAGTAATATTTTAGATAACTTTCGCGAGTTGTAATTAAGTTCCAGCTTGGAACCGTGGATTCATTCATCCATGAAGATGCTCCAGTAGTGTCTCAAGACTCCAGAGAAATAGTTTATTTAATGGATACGCCACGGAGAAATAATACGCTGGAGAAGTAAGTCTAGAATACTTTTTAATTTAAAATCAGGAATTGGGAAATTACTATTAAAAAGTAATTTGTTACAGTTCAGTGCAATGTAAATGTAACGCAGTAACAACTATAACATTCTCCACTGAAAATGAATTCAGTTACGGTCAAAATTCTTGTATAACAGCTGCTTGTTACATGTAAGTTACTTTGAGAAATATATTTTTAGTAGACATTACACCAAGCCTAATAAGTTATAAAATTTTACAGCACAAAAATTTTTTTATTGTCATAACACAATTTACAATATAAAAATTTTTAATTTTCAATCGAAGTATTTTGTAGGTATATGGGTATAGGCGATACGTGAAGGTCTATGTTAATAATTAAGGTTAGGTACGGTTGTTCGTTGTTACGAACTTGCCTAGTATATTTACATTTGAGATACTGGAGGAAAATGCATTTAGTGGGTCTTGTTATCACTATAGAGGTATTTTAACCATGCAGTAATTGAGTAGTTCCCCGTGACACACGAGTTGATTTTTATACAAGAAGTCAGTACAGAATGTCCCAGCATTTAAACCGAATACGCTAATGTCAGTACGAATACGTGTATTTTTCTCAGCACACAACAGACACCTCATATCAAGACTATTTTGGTTTTCACTCGAAAAACTCGAATTAAGGCCATTGCAATGGTCGTAGTGAGATTTATCGGCGTTCCACTTTGCGTAGGTGACGATTTTCTCCCGTTTCAGATTATTTTTCGTCTGGAAATTCCTCGATTACAACACAGCTATCTAATATCTTACACTGAACAAATGAACTTAACTCTCTAAAATACGCCACACAACTTAACCACTTCTAAAAACAACAGTATACAGACAAACGAAGCAAAAATTAACCGACAATCAACGATGTTAGAGAGATAGCCAACACAAAAACACATAGTTTACTGCACGGTGTGTACCATAAAATCACTGGTACTTCTGTAAAAATTCTTCATCTTTCGGGGAGGAAGGATCAGAACCATCCGTAAATTAAATACAATATATATATTTTTGAAATGAGTAACGCGGAAAGTAACGGCATTTATTGTTGCTTAAAGTGCACATAATATTTTTAGTTACAGTGAAAGGTTACTGAAACAAAATTGTATCGGCGTTACCACGTTCGTTACGAAAAAAAAAAGTAATTGTTTCAACGTTACATTGCTTTCATTTTCTCATGCTAGGCTGCAGTGCTTCGAGGGTGCATCCGAGGATGGCAGTCTCAATTTGATTGAAGAGTGAACCAGAGTGCGTGAGTGTGAGTGTGGCGTGAGAGTGTACAAACACTTTAATTGAGACCGGGCCTTAGAGCCATTAGAGAGTTTTCGTAGGTTTACGTTTCGCAGGAACGTTACTGGTGTCCCAAATTTGATATTAATCTTGTGAGATGGTATGACATGTGGACTGATGCTGTAGAGGAACTTCAGTGAGAAAAATTGTAGCATCTTCAAAAAATGTGATTCTTGAAAAAGACTCAAAATATATTATTTAGTACAGTACAATTATTTAAAGAGAAACAACAAAAGATAATACATTTAATCGTCACAATTGCATGTTTGGACTGCCTTACACGGAATTCGTGCCCAGAAACTCCTAAACCCTACACCGGAGTAACAAAAAGCTGTGCCACTTAACAACGAAAACATTTATCAAAAAATTTTCAAGGATATGGTGTTTATGAAAACAAATAAAATAAATAAAATATTAATTATCTAGGCACACAGAGGTTGTACAGCAACACGTCCCGGTAGAACTACGGAATGTAACTCCCGTATAAAAATATAATCGCAGATCGTACTAGCGACTCGGATCTTCTGCCTTGGCGTTTCAGAACTTAGTTTCCCCCCTTCCCCTCAGCAATTAGGCCTAAATTGTTTTATCTAGTAATAAAATTTATATATTTGCTTTATGTATTTACGAAAGAATCATTCTGAAGCCAACAAGACCTCCAAATCTCAAGTTGTTAGACAAATATCATGGGCTGATCGTAAATAAAATTTACGCCTTTTCGTCGCTATAGGGATTAAATAAAAAAAATCTCAATTTCACGTCTTAGACATTTATGTAGCCTAAGCATCCAATTAAATAAAAAATTACGACTATAACCTGTTGTGTCAAAGATAAATCGACGATTAGTAAAAAAAAAAATTATCACCCGTTTAAAGCCCTAGGACTTGGAATTTAAAAACATTCCCGAAATCTATTTACGGTTATTTTCGTAATTATCATGAAACGATAAGGATTTGATTGATATTGAGAATTAATTTATTACACATTTCACGTCATTTCTCACCATTAATAGTCAAATCTCTAAAAATCTAGAAATTGCACGATATGCATTTTATGAAGTGCAAATAAACAAAAATCAAGACGATAGCCAGTCGGGCTCGAGCTGTGTCGCTGAACCACGGAAAACACAATTAATCATATTTCACACATTTAGGGATCAAATTTCGAAAAATCCTTTCTTAGTGCTCGTCTACGCCATTAGGGAAACCTCCCTCAAAATTTATACTTATAGGTCTAGATGTTTAAGATGTGGTTCGATATGTCTGTCAATCATGGTTTCCTTCCATACATAAGAATTTGCTTTATTTTACGAACAATTATAGAATTCAATATTTGCTGGAATACTTCCCTCTGTCTATCAATTTGAATATGGTTTTCTACTATAGCACTATGAACAACATTTCGAAAATGACAATCCAAATTGTTGAATATTATTAAGAAAATAATGGGATTGAAACTCTGTAAAATCAACCAACTCTATGATTAGGATAAATGTCGATTAGTATAAGTTCTTATAATTGTGTTGTAAAAAAATTATTTTCTTAAAGACAAAGCCGAAAATGGGTGTAGAAATAACTGTGTAATGTATTTTAATCTTAATAATAAAAATTTGGAACCCGAAAAGTTTGTTCACAGGGTCACAGTAAAATGTACACTTGTTAAGACCCGTAAAATTATAATAGGATTTTTCGAAAGATTTCCCACTGAAGTAGGGTAGTTTATCACAGTCACTTGATCTGGTTCTGTTGATTATAAGATTTGATGAACATATGCAATGTTATTCAGGATTTTAAGATGGTGGAAAATGCCTTTCTTATATTGTTAAAACATTTTGCAAAATGCAACGTTCGCAGCACATTTTTAAGTGTTATTTTATTTATATTTAAATATTATATTCGTTTACTGTTTGTTTCTTCGATATTTTGGACACATACATTCAGTTTCACTTCGTTGCTGTTTTGAAAATATGTCCATCGTTGTTTACCATTTTTTTGGCGGCAAATGGCGATTTTCGTCTGCTAACTGGAGTTGGTTGAAATGCGAAACAGAAAATTTTTCAGAAGACTCGGAGGAAATCTACAAAGTTGGTCGCTTAGATTAAACTAAACAATTAACAGCCGATATCGTAAAATGTTGCGGCAGGAGACAATATGATGACTAAATGTGCGTAAAACAAGACGGCGGACATAAATTTCAGAATTTTGGAAATGTTGGAAATTTTTAATTTTCTTTTAAATATTGACATTTAGGTCAAGGACAATGTCATGGTGATGTCATCCAATACGATGGTCGTGACGTCATGCTTGATGGATGACGGCGGATGTCGAGTTACAAGATGGCGGCCGTGACGCCATCATGATATTCTGAAATCCTAATCCTCGTATCCCTTGTCCCAATGTCGGCTATTATATACTACTTCCAAAAAATTTTAAGATTTAGAATTGCTTAGGTCTAAGGAAGGTAGCCTATTACAACTAAGATAAATTATTTTGAAGATATCGATATATTACTCTGAACTACTATAATGGGAAGTATTGTATTCGTCATAGTCGGCTATATTTTCGGTTGTCTTTGTTAGAAATCTTTCAAATAAGAATAAATTTTGACGTGGCAAAATTCTTCATTCATTGTCAGCAGTTTAGGTTTTTTTTTTTAAATTTTTTATTAAAAAGTCCACGTTTTAAAATCGTTACGTAATTTATAAATGTAATGAGAATTATATTCATTACTATAGCATGTGTGTGCAGTTTAACTGAATAATTACGCAAATATTTATGGGGTTTCTCGCGGGTGAAGCAATTGTGTTAATGGTGCTCGTATAGGCACGATGTGTTGGTTATATATCTAATTAAATCTATTTTATATAATACATTTTTATTTATTTTATATGTTTGGGGTTCGGTTAGAATGAGGAATGTTAACATTTTCAGAAAACTCGAAGGAACCCAAATTTTTTTTATTTATGAACTAGCAGTCCCCCGCGGCTTTGCTTGCGAGTATTATTCGTAAATGATAATATTTACTTTAATTTAAAAACCTCTTTGTACACAAGATTGGTACTTCAGTCATCAAGTGTTACAATGTCCAAGCGGCTAGTTGAACTAATTCTGCAGCAGGATAAGTAGCTATAGCTGTTCACGCGAAAAGCAGTCTTAAGTTTGTCACTAACAGCGACTTCGTCTGGGCCTTATTTATAGCCCTTGCCAATTTGACGTTGTGGGATAGTTACAGACACCTAAGGTAAGATGTTAATCGAATGAAAACATCTGACTTACCCTGTGCATAACCATTGGTGACGGTGCCCTCAATTATGTATATTCAGAATATTCACATGAACTTTATTGCCATTACAAAGTTTCAGTGGGTAAAGGTTTCGCGGAAACGTATTTGGTACCTCAAACTTGAGATTAGTGAGACGATATATCTTCGGTTTACTGCCAAAAGTGACCAAATCAAAATGAGTTAACATGATAAAAATGCTAGGAATATGTATAGCCTATGTTGTTCACGAAGAATTGCCCAAGTTTAAAGTATATTCGTCGTTTCGTACTGTTGTGTCACAGTATAACTTACCACATATTTGTTAATATCTACAATTAATAGTGTGTTTAAACAAATTAACATTTACGACTTAATCACTTTTGGCAGTATACCGACATATGCCAGCTGATGTTGTAGAGGAACCTAAGTGGAAGACGAACTGCAATTTTACCCCTTTTAAACGACTACATGTAAATTGCACTAATTATATCTGCCTTGTAGTTTTTGTGTGTCAAAATTGAACGTTCGCTCGCAGCTTTTAACGGAATTCGAGCCCAGAACCTCCCGGAATTTAGACCTGATAACAAACAACTGCGTCACGTAACGTCGAAATAATCATGAAAATAAAATTTAATTAAAAAAAAATAAAATATTTGTGTCCTGGGCTCATATAGGTTGTACAACACCACGTCTCGATAGGTTACTCTAGAGTGAAACTCCTGTATAGGTTATTTCTCGCTGTTCGTTCCTGCTTTTCCGATCGTCTGCCTTGAATGTTGACCAACTTAGTTATATTTTTAATAATCACGTTACCTTACAAAGCAAAAAAAAACTTTCACGTATATTTTATTAAATACATACGTAAGCATCACTCTGACGAGAAAACAACACTTCAATATCGCTACTGATTATATATATCTTGGTTTGATGGAAAACAAATGTGCTTTTTTACCATTTTTGTTGTCGAATTTCTAAATATTCTAAATTTATATCTTAGACATTTGTATGAGTAGCCAATTGAAGTGTAAATCACATCGCTAACCCGTTCAGTCGAATCAAAATCGACCATTCACTAAAAAAACACATATCACCCTCTTCACAGTACTGAGAAATCGAATTTCGAAAAATCTTAAAACCGTTCTGCGATCATTTCTGTAATCATCATCATTCAGTATTTGAGTAAGCAGCAATCTTAAACAAAAATCACTTCGCTATATAAAAATCAATGGGATCGATATACATCGATTGTGAATCGAAAACATATTTTACCCCTTTTTTAACAGTTTTAGGACCGAATTAGGAAAATGTGTTTGAATGGTACTTGGGATATTTACAAAAGCATTAATTTAAAGCAAAAAACACTTAGATATCTCGATTGGTTCGATAGATATGGAGAGGTAAACGAAATCACATTACACGTATTTCAGCCCCTTAATTACAGAATTTCGAAACGTCTTGGAGTCCTGTCATAGACATTCGTATAAGTAACCAATTAAAGTAAAAATCAGAACGATAGCCAATTGTGTTTCAAAGATATAGACGATTAATAAAAACACTTTTTGCCCCTTTTTACTGCTTGGGGATCGAATTTCAAAACCCCTAATACTACATTTTGGTATTTACTTAAGCAACATTTTGAAGTGAATATCAACTCTATCCCGAAGGATTTGATAGATATCGATAGTTAATCGGAAACACATTGAAGGTCTTTTCACCCCCTTAAATGTTGAATTTAGAAAAATCCTTTAATTTGCCAGTATTCATTTTATTAGTGTCCTATTAAAGTAAAAATCACGATGATAGGCCGTCGGGTTCGAGCTATATCGACGTTTCTTAGGAATTTTACCCCTTTTCACTCCCTTAGAAGTCGAATTTCGAAAAAGCCCTTCTTAGTGCTCGCCTACGACCTGAGGGGAACTCACACAAATAATTTCATGATTCTAGGTTCAGTGATTTGGGCTGCAGTTTGATATGTCAGTCAGTCAGTGTTCATTTATATATATAGAGAGAGATTAATGGGAAAATCGTTTAGTTATAGCTAGGATGAGAGCATGGTTTGAGTATCAATCGTTAGTTTTTTTATATTTACAATAAATTATAAAATATAACATTTTAAATAATGAAGAAAAATTTAGTTAAAAAAATATTGATTGAAATTATACTGGTACGAGTATGCATGCAAAACAAATTGGCGATTGAGTAACAGTGTGTCATTGATACTCGTCTGAGTATTACATGATGATTATTTAAATAATTTAGTTAATTTAAGAAATAAATGTTATTTCTTTATGAGACAAGTAGGGCCTGGTTGGAAAGTAAAATCGAAAAGTTTTCGGAAGACTCGCAGAAAATCCACATTTTATATATTATTAGATTTATTGGAAAGCACTCGGGTATAACTAGGATGAAAGTCGGGTTAGGTTGTTGGTGTTATTAGTATTAACATTTAAAATATAGTGATGAATTAATTTTTTAATTAAAGAGAATTTTTATTTAGGAATAACGATTGATTTTATATGGGATGAGGGAACCGACACTATGCATATGCATGTAAAACAAATAATGGGGGAAGCTAGTGTGTCGATGGAGCTCATCCAGGTATGATGTATTGGTTATTTTTTCGTAATTGAAATAAAAAAATTGTTAGTGAAATAAGAGCTGGGTTAGGCTGGAATGCGAAACCGTAAAATTTTCGGAAGGTTCGGAGGATACCTTCCAAGATGACCGCATAATATAACTAAACAATTGACAGCCAAAATCGTAGACGAGATGGAAACAATATGGTGGATACATGTGTGTAAAACAAAATAGTGAATAAATCTTTTGAATTTTAAAGATTTTTTGAAAATGTTAATTTTTTAATTTTTTTTTTTTTTAATTTTGACTGTTATGTCCAGGTTGTGTCTGCGTAATCCGAGATGGTGGTAGTAATTAATGACATTTAAAGTGGCTGCCGTGACGTTTATACAGCATGGCGGGCCGTGACGTCATCGAAGATGGCGAGCCGTGATATCATCATCGGATACTCGGATCCTATCCTCTATCACCTTGTCCCAAACGCCCCCAAAATACAGTATTTATGGGATGTCTTCTTGGTCAGAGTTAGCTCCTACTTACGTTACTGAACTTTTAAGGTAGAATACATTTTGATATTCAAAATAATTTTGTTGTCTTCATTAAGTACCGACAGTTATATAAATGTATGCTAAAATTACGCGTAATGTGCATTTTATATGAATGTGTTTTTTTTTGTGTTCATTTGTGCGTATGTGTGACCATAAAATTAAAACTGTTTTCAGAAGACTAGGAGAGTATAAAAAATTATATAGAAAAATTTTAGAAATTTAAAATAATACTTTTTCTTTTTAAAAATCCTTATTTAACGTGTCAGACTTGATCGAATTAAAAATTAATAAGGCTGTATAAGGCCAATTACTGTGCGAGGGAGATGTTCCCGAGGAAATATGTAGATAAAAACCTGATACTGAACGTTAGCAAATAATCTTTGAAATAATGAATTAAATATCTCTCTGCAGACAGTGACTATTTTGCTTACGCGTTGGCCAGCTACATTTAGGAAACCAATAATTATTTACCTTTATGACATGGCTAAGCTCTTGAGGGTTATAAAAATATTTTCTATTGCTACGTTTTGAATAACACCTACTTTACCGCCAACATTAATTTTAAAATAATTTTTACGTTGATATTCTACTTCTTAAATTTAGAAGATATGGCAATATGGCAACATAAGTATTACATCATAATTTATGTTGAGGGTAGAGTCTGAAACTTCACATCCGCAATATGTCTGACGCAGTTAACAGCTAAAGTAAGTATTTTCATCGCGGTTATGATAATAAGAAATAGAACATGTAGAAAAGTTGACTGCAGTGTAGTTTACAGACAGCTCGCGAGACAGCTACATACGTTATCATCGGGCAGAAAAAACTGACAATAGTGATGGGTAGAGAACGGCATTTCAGGAGTCGTTAGACTTCGAACTCATATACACGTGGGTTTCTCTCGTGTTTGAGCCACTGTTAGAGACATGCACAATTCGCGTTAGTTTCTGACAGCTGACTAGACTCCAAGTGACTATAGGCTCGTTCGACGTCTCCCGCTGGCCGATATTGTCGTGACATGCCGCGGAGAATGCTTACACGGTAGAGAGGCCAATATCTGCATAGACGTAACACACGTAATTGGCAACACATAAAAGTTCGTGGCCAATTGCATTGCAGATAATGCTCTGTTATGCATAGGAAAGTGAAGTTTAGTCTGCTACCAAATGATAACGCAAATTTTGCATGTCTTTAGCCACTGTTTATGAAGTTAGTCCTTAAACATTCAGGTGTTTAACTGGCCACGTGGGAATTTCGTGAGTTTGACGACCTGCCGTCTAGACTCCACAGACCTTTGTAGGGCCATGAACATTTTGGGAAAAGAATTTTACCCCAGTTAGTCTCAGTGCCTTAAGGCCTCGCTCTTTAGTTTAGCAGTGGTTTCGAAAATATTTTTTAACGCAATTTAATACACATATTAAAAATTCATTCTGGCAGTTTTTACACACACACATATATATAATCGCTTGTAACTTAATTTTTCTATAGCAATACACCAAACCGATTTTTAGATTTTGGCCCTTGAAATAGCACATATTTTGTTGTCAAAATAAGCCAAAATGAAGCATAATAATTTTTTTCTAGCAAACGGTACATTATTTTAAAAAAACGCAGGCAAGATTGTGTATTGTACGACCATACACAGTCTCAAATTTTTTCAAGGCATTTAGTTGAAAAACATTAGAGTTATTTGCAATTGTTCGAAAAAAATGAAAGGTCATGGCCTTAACCGCAGCTGTGCTTCATTGTTATTGGCAGCGTGTCTTTGTAAACTGACGTCTCTTATTTGACTGTGCCAGCCACAGTAAGGTTACTGCGACAACACATGTCTGTTATTTGCCGGTAGAACCACAAGACACGTGAGAGTTATAACATCCAATCACTGACTATGAATCATGGCACTAGATGTGCACATTAGGCACTGAAACAAACTGGGTTCATGGGCTAAGTACTTTGTACACTTTGTGTTTATACTTGCTCATTTTCTGCTGCTCCACTGAGTGGCCAAGTCAGCGCGGAAATTAGGTGTTTTTTTTATAAAGGTTTGCTATTGTTCCATAATCCTCAGAGTCGAGATAAACCATGACCCAATCGAGAGTGTTTCCCTCGTGTACGTAAGAAAGGAATCTAACTCCTGCGTAATTGATTTTGTGATTCTTCCACGTTTCTTTTTATAAGTTTTGATGAAGCGTTTTTTTGAAACTGTTCAATTTACCGTGACTTGCCTATACTGGACATTTATATTACTATCCATAAACAAAGAAGGGTAGTTCTACATCATTTTTAAGACACTACAACGCAATTAAAAATAGTTACCACAACGTTTTAAATCCTATTTGCAATAACATCAAACAACAGCTGAGGCCAATGTAGGAATGATCCAGTAAATTTGGCAATAATCGCAGTTTTACACTGTGTCGTATTTATTTTGTTCCCAACCAACGCTGACGTTTTAGAAACGGTTTCTCACTGTTTCAACCAATAACATAACCTAACGTTGAACGTAGTCGTGTTTCAAGAGTAAAGCACAATTATTGCTGTGATGATTAGCTAACTTACACGACAGTGCCAAATTTTCAGTATGGCCAAATCAACCCACTTGTAATGACAACCACTAAACGCGCTTATATTATCGAGAACAGAATACTTAATATGAAAGTCAAATAGGGTGACCGTTCTGCTTGACCTTAAAACAACTATATTGCGGCGATGCTCATAAACACAACGTTCGCATTTGGAGGATTAATGTGAGTCGAGCACAGCTGCTGTCACGCGTACGTTTTTTAATTTGTGTGTAACTTATCATCCGATGTTTTCGTAATGTGTTTTATGTATTATTTACTTTTTATGGGCTTGAGTAGAGCCTTTGTACTCGTCAATTATGTACATCGTTGAGACCATCGTGTTAGCTCTTAATTGTGCCATTTGTTCCGGCAAAGTGCACCTTTGAAACAAGCACAAGAATCTTAATTTCCCACGGGTTCAAAAACTGCCGGCACTTTGGGAATGGGGGTAGGGGAGATGGGGAAAACTTGCCAACCCTTCCTTGTGTTGTGGGGTACGATAAAGAGGAAGCCATGTTATTCGGACTTCAACAATTTTCCGTCTATACAAACATGCCTTTATTTAACACTGTAATGGAACATGATTAGAGATTATGGTATACCGGGAAAATATTTTGTGCCAACATACCCTTGAAAACACTGTAGTTTCTTGCGACATGTATTATTGAGTGATATATGTCAGACACAACGTAGCTGTCTGCAGACTTATAATAGGTATCAAATATTACAAGCGAAAGCCAGTAACATTTTCATAAGCTGAACGTGCTTTTGAACCTACCTCACAGCGGAAATGGTTTGGTTGAGACAACCGTATTTATGTTCGTATATGTCGAAACAACCGTGTGAACGTTGAATCTACCAAATGTATGATTACCTGGCTGATTTTGTTACCTCAACAGGACGGTTTAGTTCCGTTAAACATGAATTTCGTTAGATCTGCAAAACCTATTTGTTACACTTTTCAAAGAGTGTTCATCCAACAAAAATTTTATTGGATAAAATATGTTTTTTATTCGCCGTATACAAAATTACGTATGGTTAACTGTAGCAAACCTTTTTCTCTGTGCAAACAGTCTAGTTTTCACACGTTAAACTATCATTAAAGATGGTGGCATATCGCGATAGTGTTTTGTACGAACATATCCTTGAAAACGCTGTAGTTAACCGCATCACAAATTATTTTATGTACGTCTGAGACAACGTAGCTGTCTGTACACCAATAATACGCATCAAATATTTAAATATCGGGATTCTCATTGGCTCAGTCGTCAAACCTACCAAACAGCCAAGTTTGCACGCGTTAAACCATCATCTATGAACATGATTTCTAGAGATATTGAAAAATCGTGGGAAAATTTGTGTATTTGCTAGACTCCAACGTTCTGTGTATAAACCTCATGGTTTTGAATTTACATTGGATATAGTTTATTTGAGGAACTATTTCGTTCTTCTACATATCCAGTTAAAACTATACAGCTTTAAGGGCACAGTCTACTGCAATTTTCATCATTATTTTTTTTATATTTTGACCAGATATGTTTTTTTATTTTATACAAACATTGTGACTTAATTTTGCTCTAATGAATTTTTTTATCTCTCACATGTTTTGCATAATGACTCATAAACGTTAAAATTTGCATGTTTAGATTTTATTTACGCCGCTAAAACCAACTGACATACCAAACTGAAACAATTTTCAGTGAATAACGATGTTGTAGACTACAGCGTCTCCCATAAAAATACAAAAATTAAAGTACTTTTGCATTGACAAATAATTGCTTAAAAATTAAATTAAAAGTTAAAAAATTCAAGAATTAAAAAAAAACTTTTTATGTAGGAGACTTTGTAGCCTACAACATCGTTATTCACTGTAAATTGTTTTCAGTTTGTTACGTCGGTTGGTTTTAGTGGCGTACATAAAACCGCAACATGTATTTTTTGATGTTTACGAGTCATTACGCAAAAACTATGAGAGATAAAAAAATTCATACGAGCAAAATTTTATAAAAATTTATGAATAAAATAAGAAGGAAATATTCGCTACAAATATATAAAAAAAATATATATTATAATGAAACTTTGCTGTAGACCGCTCCCTTTAATACAGAACGTGTGTTACTTTTCCCACAATTGTTCACACGTGTCACAAACTATATCGTTCAGTAATAGTACAAAAAATATACTACAGTTTATTGGAGACTATGTTGACAATATTTTCGCGATTTTACGGTGTGACTAATGATATCCTAAGTGAAATAAGCCCTTCTTCACGCTGAACATACTGTAGTCGTTTCAAGACACATTTTAAAAATAATCAGAATGAGCTGACTTCGTCTGTTCACCAACTTCCGGAGGAAGAGATTCTGGGTTCGAGTCCCGGCTAAGGCATTGGTGTTCTTACTTGTGCTTTGACTCTTACGTGTCAGCCGGTTTCAGACTCGGTCACTTGAGTCGAACTGTCATCTCTTCTTAAATGTGTAAACATTGGAAAAAGTGGTCAAATGTGCGGCACCCCACGGAAAAATTATTGGTATAAAAGGATTGGTTGAAATATGTGCATCTTCACCCAGATTAAATTGAGTTTTATAAAAAAAACCCGACGAAGTGCAGGGGTAAAACGCTGAAATAGCATTCGAAAGAACCCTGGTTCAATTTTCGGCACTGCATCTTTATTTAAGTGTTACATAGTTTACCGTAATCATTCTAGACGAACAATAGTGTTGCTTTTTAAGGAGCCTCCCTAGATAGGCAGTGTTTGTTTGTGTGAGGTAGGAGCGATAAGGCTGCTGCTAGCCGGCGTATGTAATGCACTATCGCCTCTCCGAGCAAGCCCTGGCGTGCAATAATACAGGCTACTATTATCCTTTTTTCTATATGACTTTCAGCGGTGACCATATTATTTTATTTGTATGCAACACAGTTTATAGCCTAATGCTTGTTTCTATAGTTGTGTTTTTCGAATCCGGTTGTTATTTTCCAGATAAGGCATAGGCTCGAAAAAACATGTTTGGTCATTTTGAATTGGACTGAAACTAATGTTTCTAATAAACGTGCCGATTTTTTAAAATTATAGCGACATAATTTGAAGTGTGTGTTCTTTTCTTAGATATACAAAATATAATTAGTGTTAAATAGGTTCGACAAAAAAAAAAAGACTAGTCGTAACTCGCTGCAAAGCGTTTGAAGCGCAAGTAGTGAGGCCCCTTAAGGCTTGGCATCAGTAGGAAGAGGAACATTTCGCGAGTTCAGTCACCTTCACGTTAGATTCCGTCGTGCTATGCATACTGAAGCCCCGTCTACTTATTCACTGTCTGATGTTCCAGTGAGTAGCAGCTAATGGACACGTGGTCATGGCTAGAGTACACACAGGACTGAACTTACATATAAGTCATTGAACCGGTGAAATTTTTCCTATGCCTAGGCATCAGTCGCCACATTAAATTTTACTTTTTTTTTTTTAGTTGTGAGAAAATACGTCAATATTTTCTCATAATAATTTCAAAAAAGTGAAAAATTTAACTAAATATTTTTCTCATAAGAATTTCAAAAAAGTGAAAAATGTAACTATACCTTATGGTGACGGCAACCTAGCCTTAATACAGGCCTTGGCCTCTTATAAATAGGTTTCTTTCGATCACATCCACTGGTTGACGATATTATGCACTAACTGTTGGTGAGACACTTTACAACTTCTAGTTAAACCATATTATTTAAAAAACGTTGTGCTAATTAAATTTATAATTTAAATTCGTAATTTTTACAAAAATAATTTATATACTCGTTTTGTGCTGGGGTACACTTTGTGGGGTTAGTTGCGTGCTATGCCGTTAACCTTAATTAAAAAATGTTCTTACCCTAGATTCCAACTTAGAATTCTCAACCCTAAGACATCTTACTGAACTACGCAAGGACAGTTCTTCATTCTAGCCAAGCATTGGCCATAAAATCTTCCGCAAAGTGGAAGATAAAAAAAATTACGTTTTTTACTGTTTATATATGTTTAATTTGAAATCACTCATACACTCTGGAATAATATTTCTGTAAGGGAGAACATTTCCATGAAAGGAAGGGCACTTATATTTTTAACTATGACGCCAGTGCGTTCTGAGAACTCGAGGTGAAAAGTTTATAGTAACAAAGTAGCAATTTTGTTTTGAAATTTTGTACCAGTTTGTAACGAAATTTTTAATATTATTAAGTAATGTTTGCGGTTCAAGTTATAAAACTGAAATAATGATGTAAATAATTTTACGTTTCGGAGGATTTCGTTATCGAAACGCGGAGCGAGTTTTATTTACAAAGAAGCCAGTACATTGTGAGGACTGGAGGATAAATGTTTACAGTAACAAAGAAACAATTATGACTTAAAATTTTTTTAACAGTTTGTACTGAAATTACTAATATGGTTAAGTTATGTTTGAGGTTAAAGTTTTAAGATCCAAATTATGATATAAACAGTTTTACGGTTGGGTGAATTCTGTCATCCAAACACGGACCGAGTTTTTTTTTTACAAAGAAGCAAGTAAATTGTGAGAACTGGAGGAGCGAAAGCTTGGCTGGAGTCTTCAGCTGGAATAGGTCTTTAATTTTTATCTCAACAAGACACGCAGGAGTAGCTGCGTCCCCTGGCAGAGCACGACGGACGATGGAAAGTGAAGGAGAAATAGTAGGAGGGATGGCAGAATGAAGCGACATCAAAGCTCCAAATGGAAACGTGAGTAAATATTTGCATATCCTGCAAGTTCTAATTTAACTGAGTGTATTTCGCCAGCGACAATTTTTTTTCCTTCCTCTGTTTCTCCTTTTTAGCGGAATTTTTTTATTGCTCTGTCCTCTACTGTAACGTCGCACAGTGCCTTTGCGCAAACTTCACGCACTGCTCCGAAGTCTTAAAGTTTAAAATTAAAATTGCTCTAACAGTTAAGAGGATAAATAGAAAACACATCTTATAAATCTGCCATTTTTACCTGCAATGGAAAGGAAGTGCTTCGGCATAGCCTCTAATTTTAGAATGTTATTTTTATCGCATTTTTGTGTTAATCATAATCAAACGTGTCATCATCAGCCACATTTCCTTAGAAATTCTTAGTAAAATCATAACAACTATAAAAATTATTATTATACTAAGGCCAGTCACAGTAAAGTGGGAAAATATATTTTTCCACCCTTCCTACTAGGTAATGTTTTTCACCTATTGTTTTTATAATAATAGTGTACATTTTTCACTAAAAAGGACAGACCAAGACTAAGACAAAACCAAACAATAATTCGGTAGTTTTGTTCTAGACAAGATACTATTCTAAAGGGCACCCTTTGTATTTTAACAGTCTATAATTTGATTATGTGGCATCAAACACTACCGTAAGTCTATGTGTCAAAACTTATTATAATTTTCTAGTCAATGCACTAAGCCTACGTAAGAATAAATTTTGAAAATTATTGTATATTTTAGCTAAGAGTTTATAAACTACTGTATGTAAGATGATTTTTTCGTTCCTTCTTAAATTGTTTAAAGTGAAAAGCAGTGTAACTGAAGGACTGCGGAGTATTTTTGACAGACGAAGAAACACAATTTATAAATATGAGCAAAAATTTCGGCAAAATTCTATAACCATTAAAAATTATTGAAATACATTTAGTGGGAGTGTTAGCTCGATGAAAAGAAATTCGTTGTGCAACCACACAGCAGTGGCATTGTATTAAACTGGTCACAAAAATTACATTTTTCACTTTAAGCTAATACTGAAATAGTCAATATGTTCAATTGATTCTAAACGTGTTATTTCACCGTTTCAGATTTAGTGAATTTTTTCTTTTAAATCTCATTGAAAAACTGCAGAAAAGTTGCTGTAGGAAATAATACAATGTTCCGTATTTTGCCGTTACCAGTGTTTTATTGCGGGATAATTTTCTAATAAATGATGAATTTATTAGTTTAGAAATCATACAATCGTTATTCCTCCCTTCGACCGAGAGAGAAACGTAGCCTGTTGGGAAGGTGGATTAACCTACGTTCTTGCATTGTAAGAAATGTTACCACAGATAATAAAACTAAGTCTATAGTTGAACGATGACTGACTTGCCACACAGTAAAACCGGTAAATTTTTTTTTACAATTTTCAAGTTCAGTAAACCTTTACGTGTAAATGAACAAACAAAGTAAAATTTGTAGAATGTTAATAAGCTCTGTAATTTATTAATTTTGGATGGATACTAACAACCAGTGACCGAAACAGATTAACAACTTTTATTTATGAAATTACAGTCTAAATTTATGCTAAATCTGCATTTTTACAACAGTTTTCCTGACATCCTGCACACAAACCTGAGATAGTAAGAATCGCACAGTACAAATAAACAGCTAACATGTAAACATTAATATATTATATACGCGTAAAACGGTCAATATTGAGACTATTACGCTGAAATCAAGTCTAAAAGTAGTTAAAAATTCTGATATGAGAGCCTATATAAAAATGCGGAAGGTGAACTGTAATTGTGTTTCTGTTATTGAAGAATATTCTATTGTCAGATTCATGGATTTAAATTCCAGGACTCCTGACATAGTTCCTTTAGGCGGATTGTAATAGAAAACATTAAATACTCATACATGTCATGATGATTACACATTTTGATAGTTTTAAAGTTGTGGCATACAACGTCTGGCGAACTATGCCGTCCGACCATGCGCACAGAAACAAGACACATAGGATGCGAGGCGCGCGGCAAGGTTTATTATCGTAAACCTACATCCCATGTAACTTGCCCTACATGCCATGATTTCACAGACTCTCTCTTCAAAGGGATGCATGGTGACTTATTGCCGAAACTACATATGTATGCTCTCTGTTGGTAACCTAGTGTACAGATCCTTCTCAGTTTTGTGAAGCCCGCAATGTGGTTTATCACTTTATATGGTCACTTCACCCTACATATTTTTACAACCAGGTGTGAATGTTGTATACATATAATTTTCCACGTCGCTTTATTGAGAAGTATTAACCCAGTCTTTATGTGTCCTGCTTTCGTGTTGAAGAGTCCGGAATCCTACCTGACAGTTCCAATCGAGCAGCATGACGTGTCGCAGTCAGGAAACGTTCGCTGGTGTCGTGAAACGTGCTCAGGGAAAACCGTTAAAGATTGGAGAAAAGGGAATTGTTCTGCATGTTTTTAAATTATTTTGCAAACGGCATGTGACATTGCCTGTGAAGAAATCAGCTGCTATTACAGTTGAGATGACGGGCGAGTGCGTTGCCAGTATTTTCAGGAAAGGAAACCCACGAAAAATGAAAACTTGTGGCACCTAGAAAAAAAGTTTAAATGTGAGTGTTTTGTTAGATCTGCTGTGCGTAAGAAAGTTCACTCGTCCCTTGGGTAACTATGCCTCAAATATAAATAAAGTGCTTGCTGTTATAAACGCTGATGAAGAATTACCAGCTACTAGAATCGTTATATAATGCATTTGTGAGTTGTCTTAGGTTTCTTAACATGTAGTGAGCAGTCAAAATAGTTCCGACACACGAAAAAAAAATATTTTGTGGTTACTACAAAATAATTTTGCAGAGGAGACTTTCTACAAAATTATTCTTTCAGTGCAGTTACCGATCACTGGCTTTTATGGCGGAATAATATTAACCACGTTTGTTTACATCGCACTAAAGTAATAATGAAATCACTATAGGGAGAAACCCTACTTGCCAACAGCAACGTCCACCGTGATTCTCACCTGCAATACACCGTGCCGGGGATCGAACCCAAATATATTTGTTGGGGACGCGCGTTCTAACCACAGTTTTAACTGGGGCACCATTCTAATTCTGCTACACTGTTAAACATTGTTTGTACTTTTACAATGAAAAGCCTTGGAAACCCAGTTGCCAAAGAAATTCCTTGTAAAACTACAATGGTTATCCTTGTAATAAAATACAAAGTGTAGCTTTGTAAAATTACAAGGATTAGCCTTGTAGCTGTATTTTCAATAAGGAAAATAATAAATTTAAATGTTCATTGTACTTCATAAGTACCACTGAACTTATTTAATTTTTAATAAAGGACGTATACACGAGATTATTTTGAAACAATAAAAAAAAATTTCTGGAGGTGCTAAGTTTCAAACCGCTAACCCCACGCTTAGAATCTACGCACTTTACCCCTAGACCACCGTGACTTACATATTGCTTAGTCTTTATTTATTTGTATACATTCAATGTATATTTATGTAATATTCTTCCTTTTAAAGCACGTATTTTATATAAATATTCACTTTATTCCAGAAAAATACTTTTCAGAGGTTGTGATCTTTGCATAAGTAATTTCCGGCGAACTTACTGTTTTTGTAGGCTAGCACACATTTTTTTCTAAGTTTTTTTGCAAACAAAATCCTTTTAACATTATAAACTAATAATTTTACAAGGAATATTTTCAACATTTACATAAGTTTGTACAACTACGAAGAAGTGCCTTGTCATATTTTACAAAATAATTTACAGTGCAGGAACTGTCGGTATAGGTACAAGGAATTCCTTTGTAGTATTACAAAGTTTACCTTTGTAACTTCATACACTAATGATTTTACAAGGGTATTCTTTGTACTTTTACAAGGATTTGTAAAAGTACAAGGAATATCCTTGTAAATTTTACAAAAATTTTTTTAGAGTGTAGGTTAATTTTACTACAGATCGGAAAATTCAATGTTAAAAGTTTCACAAAAGGAAATTTCTGCCGTTCAAGTGCTGGTATCTGTGTGAAGTGTTAACTGACCAGTCCCAAAGTTTTCGTGAATTTGAAGTAAAAAAAATTGATAATTTGAAAGCCAAAACTGACTTGTTTTTCATATTCAATTTGAATGAAATGACTTTTTCCTTTACTAATCATACTTAATTTTATTTTTACTACGGTTTCACAATTTATTAGATCCTCTAGCGACAGCAGCGCAACAGCGGCAAGATTTTTCCCTGTGCTGAACTCGCGTATAAGTAAACGCATTTTCTTTCCCACCGATGGTAGAACTAACCTTAGTTATGCCCAGTGATTTTATGTTACAGGTGGTTTAACTATTCGCAACTGCGCACGGATTTACGACATTAACTTCGTGAACAACCGTTACGCGTAGCGCATTGAACATGACGTAATATCAGGTCTGATATAAAGAGTTTCACATGGCAATGTTTCTAAGTAGTAAATACAGCGTTTATATCTCTTTGTGCGCTTGTCGACAAATAATAAAAAAAAGTAAGACACCAGTAAGACCAACGGAATGTTCCGATTCATTGCAAAAGACGACCGTGATCTCAGATCTCCAGTAGAATACGATCCAGATTTCCTGACCCGAGTCACGAAAAATGGTTTGTTCGCACGGAACCTGGATATATATTCCCTGCGAGTTGTGCCACGAAGACACCTTGCCACACATAATTCCTGGCGCAGTCATTGAAAATATCACGTCGCTCTCAGATGTTGGCTGACTATAGGAGACTTTGTTATTCATCACCTCGTATAAAATATTTTCTCACAATTTGCCGCAATTTGAGGGTGGCATATTTGTATTCTAATTAACAATAATTATTTTAATTTATTTGGTAGCGAGAAAAGTAAGTTGAGAAGGTATAAACGTCGCTCGGAGTGAATTTTAATAATTTTTTTTTTCACTGGTTACTACCTGTAGTTTATATATGTGACGAACATTTCTTCTTTAAAAATTTTAACTATTTATAGTTTCCGAATAGCAAACAGACAAATATTAATTTTTTACAGTTTTTTTACTTACCGCCAATAAAACTGACTTACTCATATAAATAACATATAAGACTCTAAAAGAAGTACTATGAAGTAGCCTGCATTAAAAAAATTCTTTCACTTTATAATTGGAACTTAACTTTGGCATGTTTAAGATACATAATCTTTTACACGTTTGCAATTACAGCTTTCATTAGCATGTCATGAAATATTTTTGCACTTGTATTAATCGTTATTTGCTATGGGCAAGTTAAAAACAAAGTTAACTTTTACATGACGGAAAAGTCACTGGATGTTTTATAAACAAACTTAACATTGATTTTCAACACGATATTGAACATACGCCTTTTGTAGTAACCTGTAGTGCAAGAAAACCAGGTGAGGTAAAACAAACAAGAATATAACAAGCCACACCGATAAAAACAATTATGTTACGTCAACTGTATTACTGTTGATAGTATATTAGTTTTTGTGATTTGTAAACAGTCTGTAGCTAATGTTGCTGTTAATTTAGGATAATAATAAACATTTTAATATGAATTCAACACAAGATACTTTTGAAATAGTACTAACATAGGCATACAATACTACGTTTTTTTTTTTTTTTTTTTTTTTTAAAGCTTCAGGTTGACTAAATACCTGGTTGCAGAAACGTTAATCATTGTTTGTTTTATTTACTGACAATACCTTAATTTTTATACTCATTACACTGTTAATGGTGTCGCAAGAGTATCAATTTAACTGGAAAATAAACTTTCAAAGATGCTTAACGTTGGTGAAAGTTTGGTTACAGCAACATAAGTGTTTTATCTGTACAAGATTAGCTGTAGTTAGAACAAACATAACAAATGAAATACATAACAAGTCCCACAAGGGATGGTGTCAGATAAAATACAAACGAATACAAATAAGCACAAAAATAGAATATAAAACTGAAATAAATAACCTGGACAACTGTAAGATTCGCAGGACTACACAATAAATACAGCACAGACAATGGAGATCAGACAACACATAAGATTAGATGACAATAACAACGACTACACAGGCGTATGAATGTATGAAACAATGTAGACAACACTGAAAACACAGGTTTCTTTTGACGAGCTGGTCGCATTGTTTAGGAAGCTGGTATCTGCTCCCGTATTCAGGCAAACTTTGTCTTACTTTACCCCGCCCTGTCAGTATATGGATTTACGTATAGATTAAATAATAATAATAAAAAATAAATAATACGTAAAAAAAGTTCATATTTAATTTAACAATTAGTCTTATAATTAGAAACATAACTATCGTACGCTCTTCTGTAACATAATTTCGCTAAACTATATATCCGTGTACCTTAACATTCAGAGCAGGTGTGTTTTATTTTCTGCCCTTTTAATTTAAAAATAAAAATTCTTAGAATTTTCTTTGTTTATAAACAAATATACAATCATTTATTGAAATGTCGTGCATTAGGCTGCAAATGTAGACAGTTTAACAATCACACAAATGTAAAATTATTCTTAAATATGACATCTTAAACGATATTCGATTTTTATATAACTAAACTGTGAAATATTTCAATAGTAAGAAAGTGTCTGTCAGTTTATATAACAAATTATTTCATAAAACCTACTTCAAATATATCGCGTATACAATCCAGTTTTTCTGCATATCACATAAATTATTTTGATGTATTTACTGATCGTATTTAGTGACTTGGTTTTAAATTAAAAAAAAATATATTTTTGCCACTTGAACACCCTTAATATAACCGGCTAAAGACAAGCTCCCTCCCGCTTCTTGGGATCAGAGATTAAATAAACATACAAATGAAGAATGACGTATGTTCGAAGGCGATGGGTGTGATGTGTCGGCTTGAGAAGGAAAGGGAGAAGAGACAATCCGCCATATTGACACGTGAAAAAGTAGTTTGCAACCATAGCAACTTGTATAATTTGGCCGTGTCTTGTCCAACCATAACTTCATTTCACAATATACATATAGGTACAGCTGACTGCGCTCCGCCATATTGACATGTGATTAAACAAGTTGAGCTTGGCATTAGTCGTTGCCTATGCTATTAGGCCGGGACATGGAAGTCCTTCTCCAACTTCACACTGTGGGCCGGGCTGCAAGGTTCACGTCCTGCCCGCTAGATGTCTCACCTCTGTAATCTACATTTCTCACTGTGTGGCGATTGTTTACGCTTCTTCGCACTCCTCACACTGTGGGGTACTTGTGATTACTTTTTAAAATGTTTTAAATTTCCAGCTTCTATACGTTACGATTTTTAAATTCTTCTACTAACATACTTTCCGAAATGGGTAAATTTCGAAGTTTCATGTCTAAGTTGACTTAAAAACAGGTCTAATTGTTTCGTTGCCTACACTATTATAGCGAAGTACAGATAAGCATACTCTAGTGGCTATTCTTGGAACTACGCCGCTAGGACCGATTCTCGAAGACCCCGGCCTATTGTAGCAAAGCCTCGTAAATGGGACATAAAATACTAGAGATGGGAAAAACATATTTTAAAATCACAGTTATAACTGTGATTGTTACATCTGAGTACCTGTGATTTTGAACTGTGATCGGATCACAGTTAAAAGCTACGGTACTGGAAATTAATATACTTAGGACTTAGCGTTTAAAAAAATTATGAGTGTGTGTATGTTTTCTTTATTTATTTAAAACTGATGTTTCGTAAAGTTCTAATACTTGTATTTGGCGAGATATGATAATAAGTGCTGCAACGCCCCCTAGTGGTGCCTGAGGAAACCCCGGAGGAAACCTTTTCTCAGGACACCACCAAGGATGGCGAGCGAACATCTGTCACCACCGTTTCCATTTTTTTGATGACGACAGACACCCTTAGGAAAAGCCTAAAAGAAGCAGGACTGATGGTTTTACAGTGGAGGACGGAAAAGTCATCAAAGTTGAGGGCAGCTTTAGTCACACTAAGATTTGCCAATGGAAAAATTCTATTGTATGCTTGAAGTCACAAAGTCACACATTTATTACGAGCATTATTACAACTTTTACTATCCAAAATACTAATAGTGAAAACAGCTAAATTCAGTATAAAAATTATTTCTACAATACATGTGCCAAGACCAATTTGTACAATTTAAGTTACTAGAAAACATTACGTCTACCATACATAGATCAATGCTGCAATTCATAGTGATTTGTCAAATTCAAACTTAACTGTCCATAATAACGACAATAGTGACGTCCCAGGAATCCACACATCTCCACATGTCCGAGTCCGTATCTGAACCTGAATCAGACACTCTGATTCAGTCTATTTTCCTCTCTTCTGGACCCTGGGAACGCTTACTTATAGTCCAAAAACTTCCCCTACCCTCATAATTCTCCGTCCAATCCGGGTAAACATGACGTAACTAGCGGCGCACCAAACGCCCTCTATACGACGGTGGCGCTATCTTCAAATGTAGTTCTGCCAACCTCGTAAAAACATAAAGTAGGAAAGTTCTCGGCGGAAAACAGCCC